>JAODAL010007234.1:0-126920 GCA_025379985.1 Phyllomedusa bahiana
TTTCACCAGAGCCCGCCCCCAAGGGGGATGGATTGCGCGGCGGGAGTCTCCCAGGTCGTTACCCTGACGTGATTTGGGCTTGCGGGGGACCCAAAGTTGGGTGGGCAGAATCGTCAGGCAGGCTCGTAGTCGGGGACAGGTAGTAAGGTCAGGGCAGGTCGGCAATGGTTCGTGGTTGTGGACAGGCAGTAGGTCAGGACAGGCGGCAAATGCGTGGTCGAGGGGACGGAAAGCTAAATGGCCGGTACACGGTAAGTCAGAACAAGTTTGGAACGCTTTCTCAGTAGGCTAAATGGCACTAAAGATCCGGCAACAGCCCCAGGAAGGGGCAGGCTTAAATAAGGGCAGTGGCCGGCAATAGCCAATTACCGGTGCACGCGCCTTAGATGTCGGGATCGCGCGCGCCGGGAGGCTGGAGCAGAGACAGGAGCGCGGCCGGGTAAGTAAGGAAAGGTGGAAACCGGCCGGGGAGGTGCCCACCGCCGACATGCGGCAGGCGGGGTGGCGTGCCGTCGTGGCGGGACCACGGGTGTGCCCGCGACCCGGGACGGGGGTCGCGGGCCCACCCGTGACACTAATATTGCCCCAAAGTAGAAGCTTTGACCCCGGAGGGATCCTGGGCAATGTGAGAAAGCCCTATGGCCTTTCTCAGAGGGGGGGGGGGGGGGTATGTGGCAGAGCGACCACTGGTAGTCGCATGATCCTGCCACTATAGGATCTACAGTTGGAGTCCTTCTGCAGATGCAGATATTGTATAGGTCTCTGGAGACCTATTAAAAGCCTCCTACTCCAGGTGATTGGGGGCGTGGTCTGCTACCTGGATGTTGGAGCAGCAGAGCTGAAGAGAGAGCTCTGGCTCCAAGAGGCTGAGGAAAGCCTATACTGTTTGGTGAGTGCTGAGGTGCGTCGGTGGTACTGGACGCTAGGTCCAGGCCACGTATAAAGAGGGACTAACGTGGTTAGTCAGTGGCCTGAGGTTTTTATATGTATTGTTTGTTTCTGCTGTGCCTTAACAAAGCTGGCTGAGGCCAGTGTTAAACTGGAGCCCCGTGTCTGAGTGCCATTTCGCCTACAAAAGACGGCGATCCCAGAAGCCAAGCATGGCCAAGAGGGAGTCTAAAAGCCAAAAGTCCAAAAGGCCTGCTTACAATGGTTATATGTAGATTTTGTGGGCAGAAAGTAAAGCGTGGCCAGGGACCTAACGGCACCACAGCCCTGTGTCAACATATGCAGCGTCACCATACAGTGGCCTTGGACAAACGTATCTCAGATGTGGTGGTCCATCCTGCCTCAGCAGAAGCACCCAGTGGCACACTTCCCATTTCGGGCAGTCAAGGCTCCATCACCTTTGCCGAAGGGAGTTTTCTGTCGTTCACATCATCTACTGGTCCAGATGCTCCTGCTCCTCACCACTCATGGTGCCAGCAGTCATTCACCGAGACGATTGCCAAGAGACAGTCCAACTTGGTGGTACTGCAGTCCCTCCGTTTTCAAGTAGTGGACTCTGCACCATTCAGAGAACTGGCCAGGAAACTTTGCAAGCACTTTAGACATTCCTACACCGCCAAGCATGCTCTTCTTGAGCTGAACAGAACAGAGAAACTATGAACAGAGAAAAACAGAGAGAAATCTATGAACAGAGCAAAACAGAGAGGTATCTATTAACAGAGCAAAACAGAGAAATCTATGAACAGAACAAAACAGAGAGAAATCTATGAACAGTGAAAGGCAATTAATGATTTGTTGATGATCCAAGCGGACAGGGATACTCCACTGTGCAATTTTTATGGCAGCCAGTGGCAGCTCATGCGGGACACATGCCATTTGCTCAGGCTCTTTCAGAAGGCCACGTAATTTGTCAGTCGCCAGGACTACAGGATGAACAACGTCATTTCACTGCTTCATGTCCTGGAACATATGCTGCAAAATCTGTCTCTTCAGGGGACTGGAGACGTGGCGACTACATCTCACGGCCACATGAGTCCGGTGCGGGCAATGCGCAGCCAGTGAAGGGATTGGCAAAGTGGAGAGGCAGGGGAGTAACGAGGAGAGAGGTAAATCAGATGGGCAGCAGAGTTAAGGGGAGCGAGGGTGCTAGATGGGAGGCCACAGCGAAGAATGTTACAATAGTCTAGACGTGAGATGACAAGTTCATGGACAAGCATTTTTGCGCTTTTAAAGTGAAGGAATGAGCAGATTCGGGAGATCTTTTTCAGGTGGAGGCAAGGGCAAGGGTTTGGATGTGTGGTTTGAAAGGCCTGATTGGAGTCAAAAGTTAACTCAAGGTAGCGGACTTGTGATGTCAGTGAGAGAGTGCAGCCATTGGTAATGATAGAGAGATCTTTTTTCCCCATCGTCCATCCTCCCCCAGGTCTGACCGGGGGGTTCCTCAGTGCTCACGTGCCACTGCCACAATTACGGTGGGAGGTTGGGGTTGTAAGAGCAGTACCAGCTCCATCTGCAGCAACCTGAGTCTGGAGTTGTTGATGAGCAGCTTTCTTCACCCCCTTAGTGATTTAGGTAACCAACAGCAGCAGCACCTGGTGCAGACCCTGAACCCTGGATTCTTCTGGCTACCTGCCTCAGCTAATATTATGATGTTGCCACCTGCCCGTTGCCACACATCTGCTGACAGCTGCTCCTTCTACCAGCCACCATCTTTACCAGGGACTGGTATTAACACCCACCTCCCCACTCTTCACTGGGTCATTATGTAGCCTTCTGATATTGCTGCCACCTCACCACTCAGGTCTCCTCATGCTGCGGCTGCTGTCACCTCCAGGCTATGTCATCATGTCACTCTCTGGCTTGATGCTGCTGTTGCCACCACTTCCTCATTATGTCACCTAGCTGCCGCCACCTCAAAATTATGACATTGTGCCACTCTCCAGCCTGATGCTGCTGCTGCTGTCAACTCCACACTGTGTAATTGTGTCAATCTGTTGCCTAATCATGCTGCTGTCACCTCCACAATCTGTAATTTGCCACTCTGTGACCATTCTCTCAGTCGACCACCCTGTGGTTTCCTAATGCTATTTCCACTCTCCACCACTCCATGACGTTGCCACTATGTTTGGTTTTCCCCTTTTTTTAATCTGTCAGAAGGAATTAAAAGGACAAACACAAACGATTGTGAGAAGCCGTAAGGGTAGTATGACATAGTCCTTTGTTTGCATCAGGATTGTCTGATGATTACGTAGCCAAAAGTAGGAGTGAATACAAAACACAGAAGACATGAAAATATTCCATTTACTTAAGGAATCAAAGGAATGGCAAAATGACTAGTGACGTCAATGCAAAATTACTGATGACGCCCTCTCCACTCTTTTGGGGGAGGCTCTACATGTATCAGCATTTAACAGAATCACCACAATAAGTGAAAAAATTAACTGTTTGCCACAGATAGCAATATCCCAAGAGACTGAACTGGTTGGATTTGAGATGTATGTACTGCTGAAATACACAGATGATTTGACACAGAATGCTCCACAAAAAGTGGATAAATTAACTCTTGGCCACAGATTAAAATACCCCCACAGACTGAAGTTGATGGATTTCAGGCATGTATGGGGCAGAAATACACACCCTGTATTTGACTCAAATTCCCCCACAAACAAGAGGATAAATTAACCCTTGGGCATAAAATACCCTACAGAAATGAACAGATGGAATTTAGGCGTATATGGGACAGAAATACACAACCCTGTATTTGACTCCTAATTACCCCACAAACAAGAGGATAAATTAACCTTTGGTTATAAAATACCCTACAGAAATAACCAGATGGAATTCAGGCGTATATGGGACTGAAATACACACACCCTGTATTTGACTCCTAATTACCCCACAAACAAGAGGATAAATTAACTCTTGGTTATAAAATACCCTACAGAAATAACCAGATGGAATTCAGGCATATATGGGGCAGAAGTACACACACACTATATTTGACTCCTAATTACCCCACAAACAAGAGGATAAATTAACTCTTGGTTATAAAAATACCCTACAGAAATAACCAGATGGAATTCAGGCATATATGGGGCAGAAGTATACACAGACTATATTTGACTCCTAATTACCCCACAAACAAGAGGATAAATTAACCCTTGGTTATAAAATACCCTACAGAAATAAATAGATGGACTAGGCATGTCTGGGGCAGAAATACACACATCCTGGATTTTAGGGAGAATACCCCACAAACTAAAACAAACAAAATAAAAAACGCTGGTTAAGGAACAGGTGTGTATATGACACACACTTGTGAAGATCTTTCACCCCATTAGCTCAAAAAACGGCTTTATTTTGCACAGAGTGCAATATAGTGCTGTAACAGATAGATGCTTGTGGCAGGAGACACACTGACAACTGTGAGAATTTAACATGGTGTCCGTATTTATAAGGCTGTGATGTCACAGAAGCCCGCTGATTGCTGATTGGCTTCATGTCTGCACATGTTATTGAGGGCATTCCTTTCTTCCTCCCATAGTTCTCTGCCCCATGTCACGCCATGTGCTCGAGGCCATTTTAGAAAAAAAGACAATTCGTTCCCGCAAAGTACCATAAACTTTGCATTCGTGCAGAATTTAATTTTTCCTGAAATTCTATACGAATTACACTTCGTTAGAATCAATTCGCCCATCTCTATTCACAAACAAACAAGGATTGTATGGACCAAAATTTCTTACTAACTTAAAGTACAATGTGTCATGAGAAAACAGTGCCTGAATCACATGGATAGCTAAAAGTGTCAAAAACTTATTCTCACATAAAGTGACGCATGTCAGATTTCAAAATTATGTGTCAGGAAGGCCAAAACTGGCTGGGTCCTTAAGGGGTTAAACATATTTAAACTTTAACAAATGGGCTGAACTGGATGGAAGTATGTCTTTTTTCGGCCTGACAAACTATGTAACTATGTCTCCCCATGTCTCCCCTTACCACTAAACTAAATAACGCTAATCTTGCTAATCTTTCCGGGTATTGCAGTCCACCCAGTCCTTTTATTATTTTTGTTGCCCGCCTTTGTACCTGCTCAAGCTCTACAATGTCTGTCTTGTGCACTGGTGCTCAAAATTGTACACAATATTCCATGTGTGGTCTAACCAGTGACTTATATAATGGGAGAACAATGTTCTCATCATGTGAATCTAAGCCCCTTTTAATACACCCCATAATCCTATTTTCCTTGGCAGCTGCTGCCTGACACTGGCTGCTACAATTAAGTTTACTGTCCACTAGGATTCCCAAGTCCTTTTTCATGTCAATTTAACCCAGAGTTTCTACATTTAACAAGTAATCATGAAATGGATTTTTCCTCACCATGTGCATAACCTTGCATTTATCTGTGTTAATTTATCTGTGTCATCTGCCACTTCTCTGCCCAGGTCTAAAATGTATCCAGATCTGTTGATTAATGCATTATGGAAAAAAAGTTACATATCCCAGACATCAAACCACCACAAACAAAATTGCCTCATATATAGACTTTAGATAGTTTACTAGAGGCTGTATCCCAGACAAGTCACACACATGTATGTCACAATGTTGACAGGGTATATGGAGCAGGCTATTAATTACAGCTGGCACCTGCCATCATCTAGGTCATTAAACAGAGGTACTGTGCTTCTGCTTCCCAGCAAAATGATTGCCAGAAGTAAGGTGTAGAAGAAAAGTGGTAAATGTACAAGAGTACTGCAGTATAAAATACAAGCCATCGCGCCCCCCTGTGGTCGAATACCTTAAAGGGACTAAAACTCTAAAGGGATATTTTTGTGTTTAAATGAGAAACTTGAGAGACGGCTGGATGGTCACTTCACACAAAGCATGGAAAATCTGCAGAGTATTTGCCCAACGAACATACCGGCGTCAAATTGTAAGTTAAAATCTTGAGGTGATCTGAGTGCTATTCAGTGAACTACAATGTGAATTTTCCAATTTCAAATTTGTGTTATGAAAAAAAAAGAGAACGTAAATGTCAATTCTTTCAAGCGGATCCTCCACATATACCGCTCTGGTAGAAGTGACGTGGATTCACACCCAACTCAGAGGTGAATACTCTGTACAGTAAAATTCCTTGGCAGAAATCTGAGGTATCACCTTGCTGAGGTAATTTCCACATAAACTTTTCCAGAGCAAATCTGCACCAAAGTCTGTACAATACTAGGTGCATATATTTTACAATTCTTCTATTGCTTTTCTGCAAATACAATCCACAGAAATTCCAATGCATGTGAGCAGAAGCTAACAGCTCTGTATTGTGCGATACTAATTTTAGAGGAAGATTTTAGGTTGAATACCCTTTTAGCCAAAGGAATCTAATATTTATTAGGTAAATATCCTGTCTATAAACACAGATCTATATACAGTATGCAGTCTTGGGAGACCACACTAAGTGGGCTACATCTACATAATACATAGAAAAGGCTTCCTTTTCTATGTCATTTGTGTCATCATACACCAATGGTTTATTAGATTATCACCTCTTAACTGTTAATTGATGCTTACAAACTATTAATATTTACAGTATATAGCTTTATAGCCCTTTTCTACATTTGTTTTGTCCCCGAGGAACCTTTTTTATTGAAAGGGGAAACGTGTTGGGATTTTTTAGTGCAGAAAGTTTTAATGCACTGTTTGAGAGATTTTTGGTACATAAGTTTATTTTGCATTATTAGAATTTGTAGGACAACTGCTGCCAGTGGAGCCACCCTTTCCAGGGTGATGACCCTGCAGTCAGGTAGGAGTAGAGGAGGATAAGGATAGACTTTTATTTTTGGTCCCCTCGCTTCCCATTTATTAGATGGGAGCTGTTATCCCTGGTACATGTATTTTTGGATTTGCAGGAAAATGGAATGACACAAATACTGGATTGTGCCATGGAAATTCAGGACTTTGTTCATCATAATCTGTTGTCCTGGTTCCATTTTAGGATATTGTCACGGTTCGTAGTAGTGGATCCACTGGACCACCGCAAGGGTGGTGTTGCCATGCCAGGAGCGGTCTAAGTAGGTCCGGTTTTCCCAGACCCCCCGCAAAGCGAGATGGACTTGCGCGGTGGGAGTATCCAGGGGTTCGTACCCCTAGGGGTTCGTGGGGGGCAGGCCAGGTGTCGGGACAGGCGCAAGGTCGTGTTTTGGGGACGGGCAAAAGGTTCGGTAACGGTAAAACGGGCAGCTCAAGGAAAGCTTTATCAGTAGGCGGGAAAAGGGACTAAAGATCCCGGGAGGGGGAAAAGGAAGAGGCAGGCTTAAAAAAGAGCAGCGAACCGGGAATACAAATTAAAAGGTGGCTGGCCTTTAAATTTAAACCCGCGGGCGGGCACCCTAGGGAGCGGGGCCCACACCCGGGGGGACAAGACTGCAGCAGGGTGGAGGGGGAAGGGCAGGGGGAAAAAGCAGGGAAAGGGCGCCCGCAACCGAAAGGGATCAGGGTAACCGCTCGGCGCGGGGGGACGGATGCGCCCCGCGCGCGGGGGTTTGGTGCAGGGGCATCCGTACAGTACCCTCTTCCCCTTTGGCCTCCCCCTTTTTGGCCCGAAGGAATTTCCGGTTACGTTATGGTCCCAAAAATTTGTCCTCTGGCTCCCAGGGCCCCCTTTTCAGCCCAACCCTTTGTGATGAGGAAATGATGCTTCCCTCTAATCGCTTTATGGCCCGAATCTTTTTGGTAAAATGTTGGTGCTCTCTACAGGGTCAGGGGAGCTTTCGGGGGGAAGGATTTAGGACCACCGGCTTTAAGAGGGAATGACGGAGTTTTAGTCACGACGTGGGGGAAGTCGAAGCTTTTAGGCCACTGAGTTGATGCTTTTGAGAACCTCGAATGGTCCAGGAAGGGCCCGTTTATAGTGGGGATTTTAAAGGGCAGAAGTCTTCGTGAAAACCCACACCTTGTCTCCGAGAGAGTGACTGGGAAGGTCTTCTCCGTTTGTCTGCTTCCCTTTTCATGCGGGCGAACCCTGTTGGGGACAGGCGTGTCTGACCCAGATAGCCGCTGGGTCTGGACCGTTTCCCAGGGCCCGGGCATTAGGGGGCACAAGATGGGCAGGGTGGGGCGGGAAAAGTTGTCCGTAGACTGAAGAAGGGGGCAGCCAGCGACTCTTGTCAAAAGATTCTATGAGAATTCTGCCCAGGGTAAAGGTTAGCCCAGTCGTTTGACTCCGAAATAAAGTGGCGTAGGTAGTTGCCCAGACCCTGATGAACCTCTCCACTTGCCTTTGGGTCTGTGGAGGGTAGGGCCGAGGAGAAGTCCAACTTAACCTGTAGCGGGGAGCGTAAAATTGGCACAAATGGACCCCACGTCCGGCAATATGCAAAGTCCAGCAACGGGAAAATTCGGGAAGAACAGGGGCAAGACGAGGGCAGAAGGGGACTGGCAGAGGAAGAAATGGGCCATTTTTGGGAAAAAACCGATCGGTGATACCCACACCACGGTATTCCCGGGAGGAAGGAGAAATCCGTGATAAAACCCTGCCCCATGAGCCCCAAAGGCATTGGGGTTTGGTAGTCTGAAGAAACTGCCAGTTTGATAGGGTTGTCTGGGACAAAAAGTCAAGTTGCCACAAATGCCGAACACTTTAGGGGAGGTAGGCCACCAATGAAGCGAGGCCGGGGAGCAAGATTTTTGTTCCCGGGATGCCCACCATCGAAGCAATGCCCCCAATTTAAAGTACCTCCCTCCAAAGACCCGGGCATACATAATTTGCCAGGAGGGTTTTGTCGAAGATCTACCGATACAGCGGAGTTTAGCCGTTCGGGGGGATAATTTCCATGTGTGGTTCTCCCCTATGTCCGAAGCACGAGAAAAGGGCATCCCCCTAGAAATTTTTTTCAGGGGGGCGAAAATGAATGAAAATTTAACCCGGGAAAAGAAAAGGCCAGGGGCCTGCCGGGGTTTTTAGCCTTTTGGGCTGTCTGGTAAAGGGTTTCTTTGGTCGGTGTAAAACGGGGCCTTTTGACAGCTCTTCGAGGAGATAGCGCCTTCCTCCAAGCTATTTTGTGGAAAGCAATTCCCGGCCCCCCCACTGGAATAATTCCTTCCGCCGGGGGGAAAAGGTTTAGAAAAAAAGCCACATGGGGTTTGCAGGGGGCCCTTTTTGGGGTGAGCAGGGGCCCCAGCCCCCAGTGAGGAGGCGTCGATTTCCCAAGAAAAAAGGTTTTCCCCGTTCAGGCGGAAAAACAGGGTGGGAAGCAAAATGCGATTTTAGCTTTACAAAGGCCTCTTCAGCCCTGGTTCCAAAAGCCGGGGTTTTGCTTTTCCCTGGGAGAGCCACGTTTGGAGCCCCAGTGAGGGGGTGGGCTTTTAAAAGCCTTAGAGTTTGGAAGCCCCAAAAACTTTTGGCAGGAGGCCCCCCGGCAGGTTGAGGAGGCAAAAATTTAAAATGGGATCCTTTGTAAACCCTTGCCGGAGATGTAGCCAGAAAATGGGGGGCTGGTCTTGTGGGCAATTTCCCAAGGCGTTAGATGGTTGCGCCTACGAGAACCGTGCAATCTTGGGGGGGCGGAGCAAAGATTAGGGGTTTAAGAGAAATCCCAGCAAACGCGAGAAAGAGAAACCTTTTCCCCAAGCAAGATTCGCCCCTCTTCAATCAAGACAGGGGCATTTGCGCGCCAAAAAAGGCCAGAAGAAAAGAGAGGATTACCGGGGGGGGAACACATAAAAATAATTCTTCCCTTTAGTGCCCCAATTGAAGGGACAAGGGCTTGGTACGAACGGGGCCGGACATGAGGATTCTCCATGAAGAGGAGTGGCCAGAGGTTTCTCCGGGCGGGAAACAGGGATTTATGTTGGACACGAGGCCGAAACCACAAAGTCCCAGGCTTAACCAGAGTCCAGGAAGGCCAAGGCTTGAAACCCGGTTTTCCAGGTCCCAAACCTGACTAGTACAGTATAGTCAGGTTTAGGAGAGGGTTTTTCACCCTAGGGGTTCTCTCCCAGTAGCCTTGGTGCGTGCCTTTCCGGCGCGGGGACGGGGGCAGGCAACCCCTGCAGAAGTGTTCGGGTGGGGACAGTAGAGGCACAGGTTTTCCTCCCCTTTTTGAACAGCTCCTCTGAAATAGGTGGACCCCGTCCACCTGCATGGGTCCTCCACGGCAGTGGGTAGACTGTTGTGGCGGCCTTTGGACACAGGAGCCCAAACAGGAAGGCAAAATGTCCTGGGGACTCCACTCTAGCGAAGTTCCTTTGCCTTTCAGAAAACAAAATCAATCGGGTGGCCAAGTAGATAAGGTCACTCAGGGGGATGGAAAATCCTGGGGGAAAGGGCTCCTTATCTTGGCGCGGGCCCTTTTTGAAAATGGGACACAAGCTGCCCGTTCCAGGCTGTTCAGAAACCAAGGGGAGAAATGCACAGGTGTCCTCAGGGGGAGTTCCCTTTTTACAAGTTCAGTAAGGTGGTTTCTGCAGAAGATGCACGAGGGGTGCTCGAATACACTTGGGAAATCTAAGAAAAATACCGAGAACAGCTGTGAGGGTCGCCTCGGTCCCCAAAAAAGGGGTGGCCCCGGGCCCTGGTTTTTCCCGAAAGAAAACGACCACGAAGGCCACCTTGCCTTTTTTGATGGGGAAATGACCGAGTTTTCCACGTGGAGGGACATTTGGGTGTGAAAAACCCCGCAGGCCCTTCGATCCCCCTCAAAAATTTGTGGTAGATAACGGAGTTGGGGACCCGGGGCATTTCCGGGAAAATGCTGCCCGGAGCTGCCACGCGGCCGGTGCGCTGTGAAAAGGGGAACAAACTGTGCATCATGGCGATAGGGTAAGTGTTGCGTCTGCTGCGCAATTTTGTTTGGATGCTGAGCCCTGATGGTGGTGATGTCAGAGTGCTCGGAAAAGGACTTTGGCGGGTCCTTGGCGGACTAAGTGGTCCCGGGTTTTTACCAGAGCCGCCCCCAAAACGGGATGGACTTTCTGTGGCAGGAGTCTAAGGTCACTACCCCCGACGTGCTTGCTTGCGGTGCAGCCGGGTAAAGTGGTACAGATTTTCAGGAGGCTTGAGTCGGGGGGGCAGGCAAAAAAGTTTAGGACAGGGGGGGCAAGGGTTTTGGGCAAAGGGCGGAGGAAGGGGTACGTCACGGTAATCAGGACGAGACTCAAGGGAAAGCTTTCTCAGTAGGCGGCAAAGGGACTAAAGTCCGTCAGGGTAAACCGGGGAAAAGGAGGCTTAAAAAGGGGCAGCGACCGGCAAAGCGAATTACGGTGTGCTGGTCTTTAAAATTTACACTGCAAGCACGCGCGCCCAGGGGCGGGGCCGGGCGCCGCGGGACACAACCAGCAGGAGCCGGCGGGTAAATGTGCAGAAGGCAGCGGGGCCCCCGGATGGGCCCGGACCCGGGGGAAAGGGGGACGGGGCATCCGTGCAAAAGGGTATCATTTTTGGATATGTTTTTTTCTTGTATTTTTGTATGGGGAGTTATAACTTTTTGTTTAGGATTTATTAAAAGTTATAGGTTAGTTGGGTTTATTCTTTGTGCAGTGATTTACAGAATCTGCTAGCCAGGGATAGAATAGGAAAAGAGCTAGTACAGTAAGACACATGGGTTGGTCAAAAGGAGAGAAGAAAAGAGATAGAAAGGGAGTAAAAGATGCCAGGTCTGACTAGGAGTAGACATCAGGTCCTCAACATGTGGGGCATGTTAAAAATATGGGTGATTCTTTGATGCCCACATATGGAGGGACCCTTTGATCTCCAGCTAGGCCTAGGGGGACCACTGTGGTACCCTTGACTGTAGTAAATGTGGAATAGGCTGCTCTTCATTGGCATGTCAGGCATAGGCATTAGGTTTGGAAAAACCAGAGGTGCAGAAGGCCTTCATATGCTTTTAAGAAAAGCATCATAATTAAACCCTTGTAAGACCTCAGAAACTGTTGTCTCTGCACCGCACTCCTCACTGCAACAGTACAAAGGTGGGCCTCATGCACCATCCCTTGCACACCCACATTAATGATGCCCCCGGCAGACCTACACTGGTGTCACAGATTACTAAAACATAAGTTGCTTTTCCAGGCCATTTCAACCTAAGATCACTCATTATGCTTCTTATTGAATGTCACAGTCCTGTAAGCATGAGGTCTGCACATGTTAAAAATATACTTAGGCAATTGACTGATCAGGATGTAATCTCTTCTAGACACAATGACCAGATGTTTGGCTGTGTTCATCTACAGGCATCGCATTGTCATCCCTGATGCATGATTTATCAGCTGTTTATTTGTGTTTGTGTTATCAGTTTTCCTGAAGGACAAGTTTGTGTAAAAACCTCTAATAGAATTATATTAGCATATGTGACACAGCTGCTGTGAATGCATGTACTAACTGATTAAATAATCAGCCTTGTGCAGCTATGTGTAACTGCTGTTCATATCATGCTGTAGGTGTAGTGTAAAGCTGCAATGGGTTTTTGGCAGAGGCAGCTGTCCCTATGCTTTCTTGCTGTATTAAATTACATACGTAGTCTTGTCTTGATTGTCAGAACATAATAATAATACATTGTCATCATAATATTGATTTTATGAACCCATTCACACATATTCTGTTGCATCGGAAGGCAGCTTACGTCACAAAGTATAGATGGAGACTGAAGTAACTAGCACAAGAGCACTTACAATACAAGCAGATGTAACCCTGTTCAGACTAATAGCCTTAACCTTGCTCCATCATTTCTTCCATTACACTTTCTTTTGCAATTCAAGCACACAGTGTATCAGGCTACCAAATAAGCTTTAATGTGAATTTAGATCTTGACCTAAGTACCAGGATTCCTATCATCATGTTAACAGATAGCTAGAATAGAAAATAGTCAAAATAATCAAATAAAACCACCTCCAGGATACATTATAATCCAGTACACAACAGATTCTATTATCTGATAAAGGGGTTTTCCAGCCTGATAAAATTATAGCCTAGCATCAGGTTAGAGCATGAAGTTAGATTGGTGCAGGTCCAACTCCCAGGACCATCACCGATCAGCTGAATGAGGGGGCTGCAGTGCTTGTGCAAGCACAGCAGCCTCTTCAGTGCTTACCTCTGCTCATATGAATCACTATACCTTTAGTAGTGAGGATACAAGGTACCAAAGCCCTGTCTCATTTAAAGAGATTCTCCACTTTAGACAAAAATCAATTGTTAGAAAAATTCCTCAACAGTAAGTTGATCACCAAGGGCGACATGTATGTACAGAGCTGCACCAGAAGTCTGGCGTCTTTTCAGCCCGAAAACTGCCGCAGCCCTGTTCACCTATATTTTTAATGAGGCGCACTCCAATATCAGGTGCATTACAGAGCGCCCGTGGCACTTTGCAATGCGCCTGAGATCGGGGTGTGCTGGAGGCGTGTTGCACTACAACCGTACGAAGCTACACATTTATGACTTTTGAACGGCACATCCAGGCGCATTACTGCTGGAACAGGTAAACCACTTTAAAAGTGGTTTACCTGAGTCTGAAGTGTCCGTTTTAATAAGCTAAAAGCGCTAATTTTTGATGAAGAAGAAACGGGTTTCAAAAGTTTACCTATTCACTCATTCTACACTACTAATGCGTGCAAATAACGGGGCCCCTTTGGCGCCAAATTAAATCAAAACCAAAATTAACCCCCCCACCCAAGTTTTTAAAGTGTAAACCCCCCCCGGGAAAATTTCGCTTTTTATTTTGAAGGAAACCCGGGCAGTTTTGTGTTTTGTTTCTCAGCAGCGCCAACACATGGTAAAATTTTAAGAAACTACACACCCTATTTATCAATACTTCATCTGTTTTGTGTGGGAAAAAGGAAAAGGGTCCCCCCAGAGTTAGAGTCTAGAAAACTGCTTTTCATTTGGGCCAAGAGATTGGGTCGGGAAAAACAATAAAATTTCCCTTTTTGAGGGGGTTAAAAAAAAACTTTTTTTTTTTTACTTTTTAAATTTTAATCTGGATGGGCCCCTTTAGGGTAAATAGCCCTTCACTGTATTACCTTTTCTATTGTTTGCTTTTAAGGTATATTGTTTTACAAGAAGAAGTCCATGTAAACACTGAAAAGGCCACCCACTCACAATGATCTAATATTGTTTGGTCTAAAAACTAAGAAAAAGGCCATCAATTTTATAAGGCTGGATAACCTCTATAAACAGGTATTCCCAATTATAGCAAGTGGGAAGGGCCAATTACTGAAATTTCTACAATTTTAAAAAAGGGCATGTTTTTAAAAAAATTAGTTTGCTTTCCCCAAAATTTCGGGCCCTTTTTTTGGCCCCCTTCTTTTTTGCTCTCTTCTCTCCTTGTTTACCGACCACCACTATATGATTTTTTTTTTGGGATGGTAATGCAGCATTATTTGTAAATTTTCCTGGGGGTTTGGGAAAGCGGGAAACCCTTTAAATCATTTTACTCCTCCTCTTTTTTGCCGGGCCCCCGTCCTTTGCCAAAGGAACTTTTTTTCAGACAGCCCATGATGACTCTCCCTTTTGGGGCCACACTAAAAAAAACACAGTGGTGATTAGAAAACCAAAGGAGACGGTAATTTAAAAGGTCCAAAAAAGGCTTGAAACTAGGTAAAGCATAAAAATTTTTTAAAAAAAACGGGTTTTTTTTTTAAATGTTCCTTTACTTTATAGTAATTGGCCCTTCCAGCAGTACTTGCTGTGATGGGAATATCCCTTTAAGCAATTTACTGTACCATAGACTCATTATGCCACAGTGTGCCCTGTGGTGTAGCTACAGGGGTCGCAGCGGTCGTGGGAGTAGGAGAAAGGTGAGTATTTTTTATTTTTAATTACCTGCTGGGGCCATATTACTTATTAATGTACTGGGGGCCATATTATGTATTAATGTACTGGGGGCCATATTACTTATTAATATATTGGGGGGGATATACTTTTTTAATGTATGGGGCCATATTACTTTTCCTTATTTTAAAATTTCAAAAGAAACATTTTTACTTCTTATTTTAATTTGGGGGCCATATTACCTGCTTTTCTGTTTTCTTGGGGTCCCAATTTCCTGCCCATCTGGGTTTTCGGGGGCCCCAATTTCCTGGGCCCATCGGGATTCTGAGGGCCCCAATTTCCTGACTAACTTTTAAAACTGGGATTATTTCCTGCCCTTTTAGTGGCCTAACTGCCAGCCCTAATGGCCCTATCTTTCTTACCTACCTAAATAAAAGGGGCCCTGTACTGAAGGGGGGAATTTTTCTTACTTAAGGAAAGTCGCCCTTACTAATTTTTAAGGTTCCCAACCCACCTAAAAGAAAAAGGCTTTCTATCCGCCCATCAATCTTGGGGGGCTTTCTACTATATGGAGTGTGTTTTCCCACCTACTGGGGGGCAAAAAAGGGCCCTATAGTTGGGGTTTTTGGGGGAAAATTTTTTTGTTTGGAGGGCTAAAAAAGTTTGTGTGGGAAATCCTGCAAAAATTAAAATTTTGGCCCCGGGGAAAATTTTCATAGCAGGGGGCCGGACCTTTTCTATATGATCACTGCTGGTGGTTTGTATACAGTCTGCAAAAACCCCTTTGTACACTGGTTTTCTTTACTGTAAAAATTTACTGATGTGGTAGTAAAAGTCTGCCTGGGAAAACTTTTTGTTTAAAAACCCGGTCCGGTTCCCACCACCTTTTTGGTCAATGTTTGGAAAGGGCCCTAAAAGTTTTTCAGAAACCCGTGTACACTGGTGTTTCCACTAAAAAATGGTCACTGAAAGGGAGGTCCAATAAAAAAATCCCGCAGAAACCAGTATGGACTTGGTTTTCTAAAACCAAATAAAAAAGGTCCCCTGTATGGAAAGTTATATACAGTTTTGCAGAGCAGGTTGTACACTTTGGGGCTACCTTAACATGGTTTACTGGGAATGGTGGGAAAAAAACGGGCGCAGAGCCTGTGTAACCCCGGGTTTAAATTTCCACTTAAATGGTCACTGTATGGAGGTAATAAATGGCAATTTACCCTTTTTAAAAGAAATAATTTTCTGCAGCCTACCCACAGACATCTGACAGTCAAGTTGGGAAATTTGTGGGCCCGGGTTTTTTAGGGGGGCCCCGAGTTTTTTTACCCCGGCCCATGGGGGTGTGCCACAGTGATAAGTTAAACCCGCAATTTTAAACCCTTGTGGCATTTTTTTTGTTAAAAATTTTTTATCCTAATTGCACACTAGAAAAGTCATAAGTGGAAAAAAAGGTTTTTTTTCCCTAAACCTTTGATGTATTAAATTTTAACTACCCGGTAAAGTAAAGAAATTTTTTATACCTTTTGGGGGGATTGCCTTTTTATAGAGTAAATGATGGGTTTCCCGTTTTCTGTACAGCTCTTGAAAATTTTTAATCCATTTGTGGAATAATTAAAGCAATTTTATTCATATTCCTTGTAGGAAGGTAGCATAAAATAAAAGGCAGCATAAAACAAAGGCCAGAATATGTCTCTACCACCCACGTCTCTGTAGCCCTTCAAGACAATCCTGAACATCAATACATGTGATATAAACCATAAAAGGTTGGAGGTTGACCAGGTCCCTACTCCAATTTAGAAGGCTTTCTAACACAGCCCTTAAAACATTTTCAAACTAAGGCCCCAAGTTCGGGGAAAAGGCCTATACGGGTACTGAGAAATGTTTTTTGGCCTGGAGCTTGGACAGACAGATTAATGAAAAGTGATCTTTCCAACAGGATTGTTTAGGACAAAGAATTTTAGCATATCCACCCGGTAACTTCAGATTACCTCAAAATCCTACCGTTTCCATTGCTGCAACTGCCCCAACCAGGGAAGTAACTAAGAAAGCCTGGACCCCAAAATACTTTTGGATGGGGCCTTCAGTCCCTCCTCCTCGACCCCCCTCCCAGGACCTCTTAAGTCAGGCAGTTAACTAGATAATACAAGTAGCATAAAACCTCATCATAAATATCACCATAATACTGCTACCAAACAAATGCCACTATAACTAAAAACCAACATTATCAAACATTACCCATAAACGTTACACAAAGGAACCAGATTACACCATGAGAACATGACCCACAAATTACTACCAAATAGTGGGCTGAATAATACCCCTATACTATCACTGAAAAGATCTTATAGAAAGACCTATAATACCACCATATAGTGACCATATAGTGGTATATACCTGTGAACACAAGTGCCCTACAGTGAATGGGAAAGGTCTTGAGTGAATGTTCGCTTAAATTAATGCGTCTTATTGTTTCTCATGAAGAGATTGCACTTTGTGATATACGAGAAAAAATTAAATTTTTTACAAGATGCTAATTGTTCCTTATCAGGATCTCCAAGAAATTTTAAAACTATGGATATTAAAATCAAAAAACCTTGAGAAAACTTGAAAATATTATTACAGAAACTAAACAAACTAAGTTTGTACGTGATCTGCAAAGGACTATAGGATGGGGCAGTCTATTACCTGGTCAATTGAGCGTGCGGGCTCTGGCGTACCCCGGTCCATTCTAAAAATGGTAAAGGGGATTTTCTAACCGCAATAACAGGGTTAACTTCAGTCCACTGAGGTGGATTCCTCGGGATACGCCCTCCGGGTCATGGATACAGGTGGGTCCTGCAGTGGATAATGTGGCTCCCAAAGGCAGACGAAGACAGGCAAAAAAACGCAGAGGTGGGAGGAAACACCGGAGATCCACAACGTTATCCCAGACGACAGAGGAAAAGATAACATCTGACAACGTACAGGTCTTTAATTTATCAGCCAAGTTTCTGGCCCATGTTCACAATTGACTGTTCTTTCTCATGGACTTCCTTTTCACCCACTTCATCATTTTGACCTGTATCGTACTTTGTTAGATTTTTAACAAATTTGCGAGGGAATGTTAACTATTCGTCGACACTTTGAGGCTTGTAATAATGTTTCATCTGTTTTTTGCTGAAAATTGGCTATGGATATTCAGTAAAGTCTAAATCGAGCATATCTCAGGATCCTTGTTTTTTTTTCAGAACTTTCTGCTATTTCCGTTTACAATCTTTGGGGAGTGAGGGTTGTAGTGAGACTTTTGGGTGTTTCTCTATATCTGAATTTAAGAATTAAAAATAAATTTTTTTATCCAATTCAGTCACGTACTCCTTCACTGGATATGTTTCAGGGGGTTGTTGGGGAAAGCATTAATAAGTTTATCCCAATTCTAGAAAATATACCCCCAGCAATTTAACCATGAAAGAAAAATTAGCCCTAAAACAATTGGAAAATATGCTGATATTGTCATACGTCAAGGACAAGGGTGGGGAAGTGGTTGTTTTAGATCGTGAGGTTTATAAAGCAGGCAAATTTTGCCTTGTTACCCGGGATACATATACCTATAGAATACTTCCGTCTGATCCACCACTCCTTTCACGTCTTCTCTGTTAAACTTATTGCGGAGGGTTTTTGATATGGGTTTTTTTACTAAACAACAAAGGGATTTAATGGTTCCTGGCACACCCATAGTAGCTATTTTCCACTCACTCCCCAAGAAAACATAAAGGTGGCTTTCCTCCACCATTGCGCCCAATAGTTGCTGGAATTTGGGGTCATTGAATGAGAAGTTGTCGGGTTGGTTGGACAGCTTTTTGCAACCCTTATCAAATCAATCCCGGGTTTTTTTAAACAGGACTCTACTGATGCCCTTTATGGCCTTTTAAAAATTTTTTCATGGAGTGACAAATTCTCTTGGATTACTGCGGGATGTACAGTCCCTCTATACGGTGTCAAACCACACGAGGCGCAATTGCAGCCTTGCGTTGGTTTTTTGGATACATATAGTGATTATGAGGATATGTTAAAGGGATTTTTTACTCGATACTTTGTTGAAATCTTTTGAAACATAAATTCTACAAACTTGAGGATGTATTTTATTTGCAGATCTCAGGTGTTCCGATGGGAGCCAAATTTTGCTCCATCAATCGCAAACATCTACATGGCTTTTGGGTTGGAGTGTTTTTTTCTTTTTTCTGAGTCTAAAACCCTTTGGTTCTGACATTGTCTGGTACGGTCGTTACATAGATGACCTCCTGATAGTTTTGGGGGGCGATGTGGCGGCCGTACCAGACGTGTCAGATTTTTCAATAACAATTTTATTATGTCTAAAATTTGTTTTCAATCTTTATCTTTCTTCTGTTGATTTTTTGGATTTTAACTCTTTTAGGTAGTACACCTTCTGTCCTCTATAACATCGTTTAGGAAGGCCTCTGCAGGGAACACTATTTTGCAAACCCTCATTTCGTGCCCGTGCTAAACATACTATTAAAAATATTCCTGTTGGTGAAAAAGCGCGATCCAGACGCAACTGTTCGGATACGCAGAATTCCTTAAGGAAAGTGAAAAAAATTGAGTGAAGGGTTAGATATAGACAGTATCCGAATTGGGAGCCTCAAACGTGCTAAAAACATAGCTTTAAAAAGGACACGAGACGAGTCTATTAGCAAGACGCTCCAATAGGGCTTCAGATTTTGCAGTTTAAGTCACCATTAGTTTTTCCACCCTCGTATTCGGTGGAGTGTTTCCCAGATATCGGTGCCATTCTTAAAAAATTTTTGCCTTTGCTTACTTCTGAATCCTCTTTTAAACAAATTGTTTTTCTGGGGTTTTAAATGTATGCAAAAGAGCACCCACCTCAAACAATTACTGTCACCCTTAGTCCCGTTCCAAGTCCGAGGGTTGGAACCCACTGGGTTTCGACAAAGTAGGATGTTTTAAGTGGTGGGACACGGCCGTTGTATTTGTTGCGTGCATTCTGAGTCATGTTCTTCCCTTTTCAATCCTTCCAGACCAATAAAAAACTAAAACCATCAAACAGTACATCAACTGTAATACTAAGTATGTGGTTTTTTTATCTTGTTTCATGTTTGCAGTGTCCGCATCCAAATATATTGGCTGCACGACTTGCAAACTGGGAAAGGGTCGTTCAGGGAAGACACTTATCTGATGCCAAGGCCGCAATTATGCATGGTTCAAACGGCCGTTTCCCAACATTGTTATTGTCATCATTTGGGGGGAATACTTTAATACCCTTTTGGCACAAGGATTGAAAGGGTTAATGTATCAGAGAGGGGAGGTGATCGTAGACGTAACTTTTAAATCGTGAAAACCTTTTGGGTCTTCCACTCTAAAAACGAGAGTTCCATTTGGTTTAAATAGCAGACAGGATTTAATTCTACATTATTAATATGTTGTATATGTATATATGTCCTTTAGTATTCCTGCTGCTTTCCTTTTGTCTTTTTTTTATTTTTTTTTTTCTTTCTTTTTTTTTTTTTTTTTTTTTTTTTTCTCCTTATTTGTATTTGCATGTGTGTTTTTTGTCTATTGCGGTTTCCACGCCCATTGATTTGTAACACCTGTTAATTAACATATGTAATCATATAAATGAGTGTGTTTCGTTTTGATACCATGCTACGACTAAGGGCCGATATGCACAAGGCCTGAAACGCGTTAGATGTACCTGTTTTTCCTGTTTATTTATTTCCCTCCGAATAAATTGTGGATTATATCGTATTAAGCACAGCTGGACATTCTTCCTTTGCTACTGGATTTTCGCATGAGCCGTGCGGTCCGTGCTGGCTTCATTTCGCTATCGGTGAGCTGGATGTTTTGACTTTTCTTACAGTGATAAGTCTAACTCAGCAATTAAGCCCTTGTGGCATTTTATTGTTAATCTTTTTGATCCTTATTGCACACTAGAAGGAAGTCATAAGTGGAAAAAAAGGTTTTTATCATCATAACTTTGTATGTATAAATATAGACTACTGGTAATGTAAAGAAATATTTTATACCTTAGTGGTGGATCTGCCTTTTCATAGATGTAAATGATGGTCCCTGGTTGCTGTACAGCTCTTGAAATTTATAAACCATTGGTGGAATTAATTCAAGCAATTTTATTCATATTCCTTGTAGGAAGGTAGCATAAAATAAAAGGCAGCATAAAACAAAGGCCAGAATATGTCTCTACCACCCACGTCTCTGTAGCCCTTCATAGACAATCCTGAACATCAATACATGTGATATAAACCATAAAAGGTTGGAGGTTGACCAGTCCCTACTCCAATTTAGAAGGCTTTCTAACACAGTCTTAATAACATTTTCAAAGCTAAGGTCCAAGTTCAGGGAAAAGGCCTATACGTGTACTGAGAAGATGTTTTTGGCCTGGATCTTGGACAGACAGATTAATGAAAGTGATCTTTCCAACAGGTGGTTAGGACAAGAATTTTAGCATATCCACCCGGTAACTTCAGATTACCTCATAAATCCTACCGTTCCATTGCTGCAACTGCCCCAACCAGGGAAGTAACTAGAGAAGCCTGGACCCCATAACATACTTTTGGATGGGGCCTTCAGTCCCCTCCTCCTCGACCCCCCTCCCAGGACCTCTTAAGTCAGGCAGTTACTAGATAATACAAGTAGCATATACCTCATCATAAATATCACCATAATACTGCTACCAAACAAATGCCACTATACTAGAACCAACATTATCAAACATTACCCATAACGTTACTACATAGGAACCAGATTACACCATGAGAACATGACCACAAATTACTACCAAATAGTGACTGAATAATACCCCTATACTATCACTGAATAAAGATCAGTATAGAAAGACCTATAATCCCACCATATAGTGACCATATAGTGGTATATACCTGTGAACACAAGTGCCCTACAGACTGTATATTACCTCCATACAGTGACCATATAGTGGTAGGTACCAGTGTACACAGGCTCTGCTAACATATAAGTTATTACAGTGCAGCTATATCTTGTGACTCACAAGAGTTGTTCCCTTCCCTTTTCTTCTGCACCCGGTCCAGATGGTCATGATGACTTCTCCTGGACACCACTCGTCCCTGCAGATTTAGATGCAAATATCTTAGAATCCTCACTTTTCCAGCGCCTCCCTCACTGTCCCCCACCTCTGTACAAACTTCTCAGTGGTGGGAGCGGGGGTACAGGCCATAACTTTGAGGTTCAGTCTCCTAGAGGGGTGAAACAGAGGATTCACCCCCTGGAGATTGTGTTACAGCTATGGCCTGTACCCCTCAGAACCATGTCACCAGGTAGGTGGACCCCCCATTACATAGGTTGATAGGCCATAGGTAGGTAGGTTGGTAGGCTCCAGGTAGGTATGCAGTACATTGGCCCAAGGTAGGCATGCCACAGGTAGGTAGGTAGATTGGTCCTAGGTAGGTAGGCAGTAGTTAGGCCACAGGTAAGTATGCAGCCCCCAGATAGGTAGGTAGGCTATAGGTGGGCCCCACATAGGTATGTAGGTAGGCAAGCTATAGGTTGGCCCCAGGTAGCTAGGTATATAGGCTATATGTGGGGCCCACAAAGGCTAGGGTATGCTATAGATAGGCCCTTTGTAGGCAGGCAGGGTTTAGGTAGGCTATAGGAGGCCCCATAATAGCAGGCTAGAGTGGTCCATATAGGCAGGCAAGGCATAGGACCCTTATAGGTAGGCAGGTAGGATATAAGGGCCCTTAAAGGCAGGCAGGGTATAGGGGCCATATAGTTAGGCAGGTAGGGTATAGGGCCCATGTAGGTAGGCAGTTAGGGTATAGGGCCCATGTAGGTAGGCAGGTGGGGTATGGAGCCCTTATAGGCAAGCAGGGTACAGGACCCATATAGGTAGGCTGGCAGGGTATAGAACCCATGTAGGTAGGCAGGTAGGGTATAGGCGCCCTTATAGGCAGACAGGGTATATGGGCCTTTATGGGTAAGCAGGCAGGGTATAGGGCCCTTGTAGGTAGGCAGACATAGTTTCATAGTTTGTAAGGCTTTAAAAAAGACAAGTCGTCCATCTAGTTCAGCCTGTTGTGCTAAGGTGTTAATCCAGAGGAAGGCAAAAAACCCCAATGAGGTAGAAGCCAATTGTCCTCATTTTAGGCAAAAATTTCTTCCTGACTCCAATCTGGCAATCAGAAAAGTCCCTGGATCAATGACCCCTCTCCTGAATCCTAGACCCTATAACTTGTCATATTATTCCGCTCCAGACATGCATCTAACCCCTTTTTGAACTCTGTTATTGGAATTCACCATGACAAGTCCCTGGCAGAGAATTCCATAGTCTCACTGCTCATACAGTAAAAGAATCCCTTTCTATGTTTATGTAGAAACTTTCGTTCCTCAAGACTTAAAGGATGCCCCCCTTGTTCTAGATACAGCCCTGTGTATAAATAAATCTTGGGAGAGATCTCTATATTGAACTTTGATATATTTAAACATATTTATTATGTCCCCCCGAAGCCTTCTTTTCCCCTAAACTAAAATAACCCTAATCTTGCCAATCTTTCTGTGTACTGTAGTCCACCCAGTCCTTTTATTATTTTTGTTGCCCGCCTTTGTACCTGTTCAAGCTCTACAATGTCTTTCCTGTGCACTGGTGCCCAAAACTGTACACAATATTCCATGTGTGGTCTAACCAGTGACTTGTATAATGGGAGAATAATGTTCTCATCATGTGCATCTATGCCCCTTTTAATGCACCCCATGATCCTATTTGCTTTGGCTGCTGCTGCCTGACACTGGCTGCTACAATTAAGTTTACTGTCCACCAGGATTCCCAAGTCCTTCTCCATGTCACTTTTACCCAATGTTTTTCCATTTAACATGTAATCATGTAATGGATTTCTCTTCCCCATGTGCATAACCTTGCATTTATCAGTGTTAAACCTCATCTGCCATTTCCCTGCCCAGGCCTCCAACTTATCCAGATCCCCTTTGTAATAACATATTATCCTCTATTGTGTTGATTACTTTACAGAGCTTAGTATCGTCTGCAAAGATCGATATTCTACTGTGTATTCCCTGTGTAAGATCATTAATGAAAATGTTAAAGAGGATAGGGCCCAATACTGACCCTTGTGGTACCCCACTAGTAACAGCGATCCAGTCTGAGTATGTACCGTTAATTACTACCCTTTGTTTTCCATCAGTGAGCCATGTTACTTACCCACTTGCACACATTTTCCCCCAGTCCAAGCATTCTCATTTTATTTACCAACCTTTTATGTGCACCGTATCAAATGCTTTTGAAAAATCTAGATCTATGACATCCAGTTTCCTCACCCCGATCCAGTCTAGCACTGACTTCCTCATAGAAGCTGATGAGATTAGTCTGACAGGACCGATCCTTCATGAACCCATGCTGGAACGGCGTTATACATTTATTTTCAGTGAGATACTCCAGGATAGCATCTCTGAGAAAACCTTCAAACATTTTACCTACAACAGAGGTTAAGCTTACTTGCCTATAGTTTCCTGGATCACTTTTTGACCCCTTTTTGAATATTGGCACCACATTTGCTATGCGCCAATCCTTTGGGACATACCCGTTATTAGACAGTCCATGAATATTAAGAATAGGGGCCTATCTATGACATCACTTAACTCTCTTAGGACACGTGGGTGTATGCCATCTGGACCTGGGGATTTGTCTATTTTAATCTTCCTAAGACGGAGCTGCACTTCTTCCTGGGTTATACAAGAAACTTTTAAGTTGGAGTTTACCACATGGTATAAGGGCTCATATAGGTAGGCAGGTAGGGTTTAGGGGTCCATATAGGTAGGCAGGCAGGGTATAGGACCCATGTAGGTAGGCAGGTAGAGTTTAGGGACTCATATAGGTAGTCAGGTAGGGTATAGGGGCCCTTATAGACAAGCACGGTTTAGACTGCATTGGTAAAAAAATAACTTACTTACCTCTCTAGAGGATCCCCTGATGTGAGGAGCGCCCGGCCAGTCTTAATGCTTGGCTCAGGCGGTGTGATGAAATGAGGTTATCATGCCGCCCATGTCAGCACTGTGGGCCGGTGCCTGGTAGGCTTAAAGGGGTTGTCTCGCTACAAGGATTGCTTTTTATGTTAAAGATCTTGCAAAATCAAGTCAGTTTGCAATATTTAACAGTGCCCTACCTATTCCTAGATATCCCCTCTTGTATGGGTTGCTTCAGCTCCTCAGGTCGCTATAGCTTCAGACTTGTTTGATCTATCCTGATAGGCTGCCAGCACTGGTTGCTATAGCTACAGACCTGGCTTTTACTGCAGCCTAGTAGAAGCCAGTAAACGCTCCTGAATTCAAAGTGAAACCAGGTAAACAGGACTGAGGTGAGATGAATCAATGTAGTGAGACAACCCCTTTACGGCCTAAGGCCTTGAGCTTACTAAGAGGGTAAGCAGAGCAGAGCGCTGGCAGCACTCCGCTCTGTTAAAACCCGCCGGTCTGACTCCTGCCTCTGAACACTTGGGACAGAGGGCCCGGACAATCAGAGGCTGCGGCGGCAGGGTAGCAGATGTAATAACCCAGGAACCCATAGCAGCTGCTATGTCTGTTACCCCGGTAGTTCCGTCCCTGTCCACAACTTTTAAAATATCTGACTATGGCTACAATGTTCAGTCCCCAGCTACTTTACAGTGTAATTTTCATGTACATTTTTACACATATTTCAAGTCATGTGTGTGAAAACCAGTGCATTACATGTCAAATTATTACCATGCAATACACTTCTACAATTTTGCTTTGCTGTATTTTTTGTGATGTAGATTTCAAATCCATGTCATATTTCAAAAGAAGTGAACTGTCACATATTGACTTCAAAACACTGAGCTAGAATGCAGATTTTCCACTGAATAGGGCTGATCGGTGTAGAAAAAGCAGGAAAATCCAAATGATTAAAAAGTGAAATGCAATGTATTTTCCTGTCTGAAAAGTACGATGTGGGAACATAACCTGGGAACTCATAACCTGGAGCACAAACTGCTGCTCTAATAAGTTATTTTCTTGTCTACCATGCAAACCAGGAAATATTGTATATGCTTTGTATTTCATTTATTCCTAAGGCTCCATGTTTATATATCTGGATTTTACACCGTTTCTTCTTCTCAGTGAATATATATATCCTTCACATTAAAGGTGTGAAACCTAAAATGCTTGGTAATATGCATATAAAGCAGCTGATTAACAAGAGTCTTACATGTGCCGCTACTGCCCAATGATTTTGCCTTTCAACTTTGACTTTGTTGTTTTTGATGATTACATATGACTCCATAATGTCACCATATAATGATTTTCCACTATAATGTGTATTCTTTGTGAAAGAGAAAATGAGAGTCTGGGTTATACAAAATAAACTTAATGCCAGAACAAGTATATGCATGTCTGGCCAAGACCTCACAGTGGTTTAACAAGACAAGTTCCACTCAAACCCAACTGAGTCACGTGCTCAATGTCATATCCAGAGACTGTCTTTTCAAAATAGATGTATGAGTGCTTCCAGCATTGCTGGAGATGTTAAAGCGGTGCGGGGTCAGCATATCAGTGCTCAGACAATACGCAGCACATTCCATTAAATTGGTCTGCATGGCTGTCATCCCAGAAGGAAGCCTCTTCTAAAGATGATGCACACAAAAGCCTGCAAACAGTTTGCTAAAGACAAGCAGACTAAGGGCATGGATTACTGGAATCATGTGCTATGGTCTGATGAGATGAGACCAAGAAAAACTTATTTGGTTCAGATGGTGTCAAGTGTATGTGGCAGCAACCAGCTGAGTAGTACAAAGACCAGTGTGTCTTGCTTACAGTCAAGCATGGTGGTAGGAGTGTCATGGTTTGGGAAGCTGTAGTTCATTGAGGGAACCATGAATGCCAATATGTACTTTGAAATACTGAAGAAGAGCATGATCCCCTCTCTTCGGCAGTAATCCAACATGATGATGACCCCAAACACTCCTTTAAGACAACCACTGTCTTGCTAAAGAAAATGAGGGAAAAGATGCTGGACTGGCCAAGCATGTCTTCAGACCTAAACCCTATTGAGCATCTGTGGGGCATGCTCAAATGGAAAGTGGAAGAGTGCAAGGTCTCTAACGACCACCAACTCTATGATGTCATCATGTAGGAGTGGAAGAGGATTCCAGTGGCTGCAACCTGTGAAGCTCTAGTGAACTCCGTGCCCAAGAGAGTTAAGGCAGTGCCAGAAAATAATAGTGACACTTTGGGCACAATTTGTCCATTTTCACTTAGGGGTGTGCTCACTTTTTTGCCAGCGGTTTAGCTTGATGGCTGTGTGTTGAGCAGTTTTGAGAGCACACCAAATTTACTGTTCATTGTTAGTGCTCCACGTAATATTTATTGATTTCTGTTCACTGATTCCCGGTATCGACCTCGTATTGAACTTTGACCTTCTCTGAATGCTGCCTGTCCTGACCATTGGCTTTGTCTTTGACCTCCAAATAACTTGAACTCCAGTCTGTGACTATTCCCTTTGTCTCCTCCCTTGGAACCACGTTTGGATGTCCACTGTTGCTCTGGGCAACCATGTTTGAGATAGCAAATTATGAATCCTCTGAGGTTAAGACCAGATCCCTGTACAGGAGTTAAAAGGTGAATATCAAGGGGCTCCTTAATTTCTACTCCCTGGAACAATTCTCAACTAAAACCTATATGACTGTATTAGACTTCTTAGTTAGTGAACAATAATTTTTAGTGTTGGCAAAGGAAAAAATACCTTTTTACCAAGAAAGAGTGTTTAGGGGCTGATACCTTTCAATGACTAACTAAAAAGATGAATGCAAATAGCAAGCTTTTAAGACTAATAAGGTCTTCTTCACCATGTCTGAGGAGGACAAAGGCAGTCAAGAAATCTGGATTTTTGTCAAGTTTTTTTGAGTAAGCCATTAAAAGGTATCACCCAGTACTCTGTATCTTTTCTGTGTCGGCCATGTCAGCCATTCTTTTAGATGTCTTTCTTTTAGCCATATGTAGCATCAGTTCCTTTAGTAACTTTACAGTATGGAAGGAGTATGTGTGCATAAATCAGGATTCAATATGTCTGCTATTTTATTAACACAGTCCTAAATGGTTTATGAAAGCATAGACGGGGAATTTTGGCTACAGTGCAAAATCTCTATCAGTGCACCCAATAATACTGATACTGGGGTTAGACAAAATAATTATGACACCCTATTTTTACATAGTTAAGTTGAACTCTTCCTGACACAACTGCCATCACTGGTAGACTCAGTCATGTATCTGATATCACTGTCGACAAATGTTATTTCTTTTGTTCTAAAAATCATTACGTTTGTTTTATGGGCTTGGTATGTCAAACCTGACAGAGTACCAAAGAGAAATGATTGTTGGTCTGAGCCTGTTAGGCGGTGTTTGTGAACTGAGTTGCTGAGTTTGTTAAAGTCCCCTATTTCCTTGATCTCATCCCAGTATTAAAACACTTTCAAAACATCTGCAGACAGAAATATCTCTTCAAGTAGAAACCTTGAAACAAGGGACAGAAGAGTACTTAGAGGGGTTGACTGGTTCATATAAAAATGAAATAGTAACTTGCTTATGCCCCCCAAAAAATCACACCTCAAGTCACCTTCCTCCTCATCTCATTACCTGTGCTGGACATCCCTTGTTTTCTGCTTTCTTCTTCCACTCTAATTACCATTCGGAAGGGAAAAGCTTTGAATGGTGATGTAAACAGACATGTGACCACTGCATTGATGACATCTCATTCAGAAGAAGGAAGAAGGAGAAAGTAAGTAGAAGACCAGGTAGAGCAACAGAGGTGAGAAAGAAGATGTAGTGTATAATTATTTATATATAGATAATAAATACTATAATATAATATTATAAGTTGATTATATATATATATATATATATAAAATTATTTTTTTTTAAGTGGGCAAAAGATGCCTATTATTTCATTTTTATGTGGGAACCAGACAAGCCATAAAAACCTGCTGAGGAAATATAGAGCCTCGTGTATGAAAACTGTCTAGGTGTAAGACTTTCTTTGCTGTCCACAGCAAGCAGTCAGAGATCCCCCTCATACAGTGCTCTAGAAAGATTAAAGCTTTGATTGGTGGCCATGGGAAACAAAGATAGTCTTTAGACCTATGCAGTTTTCATACATGAGGCCCATAATTTTTATGACGAAGTGTGTGCTGTACATTATGTGGTAAATATTTTATTAAATAGTAATGAAGAGGTTTGTGTAACTTTTTAATGCTTTTCAATGGCTTTTGTTGTGATCTAAGAACAAATAACAAGATATCACCATAAAGTTAAACTTTGCTACATCAGTAGTTCAATATGTTCAGTTCCTGAATTTCAAGATAGAATTAATCAAGTACACTTTTCAGAATAAATAGGTCAGCCTTTTAACCCCTTCAACCCATTACTGACATTTAACGCCGTAATTACGCTACATACCCAACGGGTGCTGCCTGCTAATTGCAGCTGACAACCGCCGGTAACAGCAGGGAACGGTGCCGGCGCCATCCTGCGCTGTTAAACCCTTAGACACCATGGCAATCCTTGCTACAGCGTCTAAATGAAAGAGAAACAGGGCTGCGCACCATTCCTCACTCCAATTGCGACCTCTGTGGCGAGATCGTGTGGTCCCGATCAGTTAACATGGCAGCTAGAAGCCTGGTGGTCATCGCCATGTTTTTCCCAGGCAGGAAGTAGTAAAACCGCCTCATTGGTACACCCATTGCATTGTCTAAACAATACAATATGCTGTATAAACAATCGCACTCCCTAATGGTAAAGAACCCTTGGAGACTCATAGTTACAGTAAAGTCTGATATTTTAAAATAGAACATCATTTATCTTGTACGCTGAACACCGTAGAAGAAAAAATTCCAAATGGCCAAATTGTGTGTTTTTTGATCATTTGACGTCCCTAAAATTAGGAATAAAAGTAATCAAAAAAGGTTGCATGTATTCCAAACTGATACCAATAAAAAAGTACACTTCAGTCCGCAAAAAATGCCTCCTTACTCAAGTCCATAGGTGGAAGTACAAAAAAGTTTTTGGTTGCAGAAAAGGGCGCCGTTGTAAAAATAAAAAAAAAAAAAGAAAATGTTTGGATTTTTTTCTACAGTACCAAAACATACCGAAAGCCCTACATATTTGGTATTGCTGGATTCATATCAATCTGTAGAATACAGATAATACATCATTTATACCAAAGGTTGAACACTGTAAAACCAAAAACCCTGCAAACACGGCGCAAGAAAGTTTTTTTAACATTTTACCCCACTTAGAATTTTTAGAAAGTAAATCTTGTCCTGCAAAATAGAAACTCTCATGTCTTTGTAGCTGGAATAATAAAAAAGTTATGGGTCTGGGAAGGCGAGGAGGGAAAAACGAATGTCACACTAAAGAATAGGCTACGGTGGGAAGGGGTTAAAGCTCATTGTGACACAGTAGGAACATCAGCTATTTGTCTTTTCTCCATAATGAAATTGATTGCCTTCTTTTTTGCAGTCACATTAGTGAAGCCACAACACAGACCCTATAATCAGTGCACTGACCCCAAACTTTTAGCTGATGATGTTAAGGACAGCCCTAGGGATTAATCAGATATTACAAGCTGAAGTGGCCCTTTCCTATCAGTACTATATTGTTTATCAGCTAAATGCCTTCTGGAGGCTGGAGACCATAGCTTGATTTTTTTTTACCAAGCTCAGAAGGTATTTGTCTATTAGTGCTTATTGCGAAAGTCTACTTTAATAGATCTATGGATTCAATAATTACAAAACAAAGTAAAACAGTGACAGTAAGACGATCATCCTGAAATCATCTTTTCATAAGTGTAGATTACATTTCTATTTGCTGTGTTTCATGAGTAATAGCTACCAACATATCTATTGGGAACCTATTTTGTAACTGTGGGCTCTGATATACTAATCCTATTACATAGTTGTGCATGAAGGTCTTCCAATTCTTGTCCTATTCTAGTTAAATACAGTACGCCTCATCTCAAAGATTACTAGACGTCTCACACACTTACAGTTATATGGTTTAGTTGGAAAAGGACATACAAGACTTACCAAGATAAAATATACCGAAAGAGGTTTTTCCATCTGGTTGCTTCACAGAGCCTGCTCTTTACAGCCAGCTTTAGGCTCTGACGTCCAGTTCAGGCTGAGGGTGTTTCTACAGCAGAGATTGATTTATCAGCTATGCTATTCCTAGCTGAGCCTGTTAGACAAACATTGGTAATGGAGGAGTTTAAAAAGAAGGGCAGAAGGCTATAGAGCTCTATAGAGTTAAAGTTTGTCAGTAAGAAACATAAATAATCTCCTGTGCTGCTGATGAGACACAGCAGGGAGTGACATCACCATCCTGGCCAAGACGGCTACAGCAGATAGAAGGTGGTTGGTAACTAGTAAAACTTGTGTAAACAAGAAGGACTGCTCTAACAGTGAAAACTGCTCAGTAGGACAACTGCTTAAATAAAGAAACATTGTACTCAGCACCTGTTACAATTATTCAGTATAATGGTAGGCACAATTTGATACAGGGCTTTGTAGACCAGTACAAATCCAGTCCAGATAAAGTCCAGTTCCAGACTTCTCCTGGTCATGACATTTTTTAGCAATTTATCAGACATCTTTCACTCCCTACTTTTTCAGCACATCCCTCTCTACCTTTTCCCTCCCTTACACATAATGCCCATCCTTAGTTCACCAGGTGGTAATAGTACCACAAATAATTATAGTTCCTACTTGGTGCCCTACACAGAAATGGCAACCCCCTTATGTACCCTACACAGTGATAGTGCCCCCATTAGCTGCAAAGTCTTAGTTCCCCACTAAAGGCTTCACACAGTTAAAGTGTCCTTGGCCACTAGGCAATAGTGCCCCCTATGTACTATTACACAGTTATAATTCCCTTCTCTGCTCTTGATCGACTCATTTTGTTACAATGGTAATATCCCCTGCATGACCCCCCCTACAAAGCTAATGTTTCCTCTTTGTCCCCCATGTAGTAACATTTGTACCACATTTTGTACTCTAGATCCTTATGAATAGTGCTCAAATTAAACTCAAACTTACTTCTCCATGTTTCCATGACAAGTGGCTGTGTCCTGCCTGCTCTCCTTGATCCATTGCAGGGTACACAAAGCAGGAACATCATTTAACCGCATGTGGTAGGATCTCCTCCATTGTAAATATTTCTGACCGTTTGGAGAGCAAAGGCCTAGAGCAGCCTGGTGCTTGAAAAAGTACAGTAAGTAGCAGAGCAGGGAGGCAATCAACAGCAGTATTAATAGTAACACCAGCTGTCCCAGTAGGTGTAATGGTATTGGGTACTAACAATATTATTTATCGAATATTGAATAAATATTTTATTCATTCCAGTAGAGAAATATTAAAAATTAGGCCTAATTTTTCAATAAGTTTTTCTTTGCTTTAATGTCATCTGGATCCAAAACAAGTAGGCACAAGCAGGATGTAATGTTTCAAAACAACTTTATTGCAAGTTGGACAAAGACATACAGAAAAATGTAATGAAGTACATGAAAAAAACATTCTGGGGTGAGGTGAATCCTTGGAAACAGAAGTACTAGGACCATAAATAGCACCAGAGGATCTGCAGACTTGTACCAGGAGGAACTCCAAAGGAACTGCAGACTTGGGCCAGGAGAACCCCAGAGGAACCGCAACTTGTCCAAAACCAGGAACCCAAATTTAAAAAAGGCCAAAAAAAAGATCCGATAAAGGAAAGCCCCCAGCTTCCCTTTCAATATCTCAGGCCCTGTCTCACAGCAGAGGCTGGTTTTAATAGCCAGCCAGACAAGGAAATTAGCATTAACTGCCAATTCTGAGGTCAGAAAAACCATTGCCCTGCTGGCTGGCACGGAGAATGCTGAACCTCCAACACAGCAGCCCCCAGAGTCAAAGGCATGTAGTAAGCAGGTCACGATCCTTACACAGAAAAGGTTCCAGCAAAAACAGATTTATGGTGAGCAATATGATTCTTGATAGCAGCACATAACTTGCTACAGAAAAAGAAGTCCTTTCAGTTCAGGCAAAAATCTCCCACAAGTCTTGCAGTTCAGAACAAACCATTTCAGGAGTTAGCAGGATCAAGATCAAGTATCTAGTAGTAGGTTGTTCCAGAGCTCTGCAATAGAAGAAGGCTGCCCAGTTTCTTTGCACAGATACCCAACTCAATCTCTTGCTCACAGACAGCCTCCCTTTTACTGACTTCCAGGGGCTAAACCTGGACACCTAGTACAACAAAACAAATAGAAACCTGGCATGTGGTATGACACAGGAATAGCCATGCCACCTAATCCCAAGACGAAAAACGTAACCCAAAATTTTTCATGCACTAATAATGGCAAAAAATGGTCTGATTTATAAACCCACTCTAAACGGGTCATAAATCAGGGAATTCTAGACAGTAAGACTTTTTGGCTCAGGTATAGCATTTTAAAAGTGGATACCTATTCCGCTGAAACCGCCAGAAAGCCATAATAAAGCTATAAAAATTTTAGCTTCACAAACGGTTTCAATGCGCTTTACACAGTTAAAGCGTCCTTGGCCACTAGGCAATAGTTCCCCCTTATGTACTATTATACAGTTATAATTCCCTTCTCTGCTCTTGATCGACTTTTGTTACAATGGTAATACCCCCTGTATGACCCTCTACAATGCTAATGTTTCCTCTTTGTCCCCCATGTAGTAACATTTGTACCACATTTTGTACTCTAGATCCTTATGAATAGTGCTCAAATTAAACTCAAACTTACTTCTCCATGTTTCCATGACAAGTGGCTGTGTCCTCCCCCCTGATCCATTGCAGGGTACACAAAGAGAACTCATTTAAAAACCCCTGTGGTAGGACTCCCCATTGTAATATTTTTTGACCGTTTGGAGACAAAGGCCCAGGAAACCCTTTTTGGGTTTAAAAGTAAGTGGGGAGAGAAAGGGGGGCAAACAAAGAATATTAAAAGTAATACCCGATGTCCCCTTATTTAATGGTTTTTGGTACTAACAATTTTATTTATCGATTGTTGGATAATTATTTTATTCATTCCAGTAGAGAAATATTAAAAATTAGGCCTAATTTTTCAATAAGTTTTTCTTTGCTCTAATGCCATCTGGATCCAAAACAGGTAGGCACAAGAAGGATGTAATGTTTCAAAAAAACTTTATTGCAAGTTGGACAAAGACATACAGAAAAATGCAATGAAGTACATGAAAAAACATTCTGGGGTGAGGTGAATCCTTGGAAACAGAAGTACTAGGACCATAAATAGCACCAGAGGAACTGCAGACTTGAATCAGGAGGAATGCCAAAGAACTCCGTTTGGGGCCAGGAGAACCGCAGAGGAACCGCAGACTTGTGCCAGGAGAACTCCAGAGGAACCCTAGACTTGTGCCAGGAGAACACCAGAGGAACCGAAGACTTGTGCCAGGAGAACTCCAGAGGAACCCTAGACTTGTGCCAGGAGAACACCAGAGGAACCGAAGACTTGTGCCAGGAGAACTCCAGAGGAACCGCAGACTTGTGCCACAAACATGGATCAAGAAACAGATGGCCAGAGACACAAGGCAAGACCCCAGCTTGCACTTCAGATATCTCAGGCCCTGTCTCACAGCAGAGGCTGGTTTTAGTAGCCAGCCAGACAAGGAAATTAGCATCAACTGCTAATGCTGAGGTTAGGATAACCATTGCCCTGCTGGCTGGCACGGAGAACGCTGAACCTCCAACACAGCAGCCCCCAGAGTCAAAGGCATGTAGCATGCAGGTCCCGATCCTCAAGATTCCAGCAAAACCAGATTTATGGTAAGCAATTTAATAGGATTCTTGATAGCAGCACATAACTTGCTACAGAAAAAGAAGTCCTTTCAGTTCAGGCACAAATCTCCCACAAGTCTTGCGGTTCAGAACAGACCATCTCCGGAGTTAACAGGATCAAGATCAAGTGTCTAGCAGTAGGTTGTTCCAGAACTCTGCAATAGAAGAGGGCTTCCCAGTTTCTTTGCACAGATACCCAACTCAATCTCAACAGAAACCTGGCATGTGGTATGACTCAGGAATAGCCATGCCACCTAATCCCTACAGACTGAAAAACCCATCCAAATTACTCATCTAGCAACTTAGGGCGACATGCATGAAATTTGGTGGGGAAAGCCAAATTTATGTGATAATAAGGCAAAAAGTACACCTGTAATGCAGGAGTGGATCCGCTGGCCAACGAAGTGATGATAGCTAAAACACCCAGGGAAGGGCTAAGTAGCCCCGGTTTTCACCAGAGCCCGCCCCAAGCAGGAGGACTTGTGAAGGTGGGGACCAGGTTTCCCCCTGGGACTGGCTTGCGATGGGGGGCCGGGTACACGTGGTACAAAAGACGTAACCCCAAGAGTAGCGGGGACGGGGAGAAGGCGGAGGCCGAGGTCAGAGACGAGAAAACGGTTAGGGCAGGCGGAAACAGGCAAGGTCAGGAAATAACAAGCGGACGGGTACAGGGGTAATCAAGATGAAACCAATTACTCTAAACGCCCCAAAAACAAACCAACAGACGGCAGCGGTCTGGGGGCGTGTATTTATATAGGCCAGGGGCCTCAAAAACCCAAATTAATGGCCGCGGGGCCCCTTTTAAATCCTGACCAGCCGTCGCACGCGCGCCTTAACCCGGGGTTAGGGCCGGCGGTTTTTCAGGCTGGAAACAGAGGGGGACTGGTAAGTACGGGGTTTCCCGGGCGGAGGAGAAGGAAAAGGGCTGCAAACCCGGGGGGCACCCGCGCCCGACCCAGTGGGGCGGGGGGACGGCGCGGCAGCCGGGGGCCCCCGCGCGCGCCATGACAGTATCCCCCCTTAGCTCTCCCCCTTTTCCCTTTTTGGAATTAGGAGGGGGTAGGGGACAGATTTGGTCTCAGGCCATAAAACCCCCCTGGGCCCGAAGCCCTTCCCTCAATAAGGTAGAACCGCTTCCCCCCCCACTGTTTCTCCCACACCTCCTTGACCTCAAAAGGGGTTATCTTGCTAGCAACAGGAGAAGGGGAGACAATTACGGGGGGGGAAACGGTTCAGCCCAGGCTTGAGGAGGGCACGTAAAAGCGTTTGGGGGTAGTAGAGTCGGGAGGCAAGCGAAGCTTATAGGCACGGGGTTCAGAGCCCAAACACCACAAAAGGGCCAGGATTTGGGGCCCAAAATTTTTTAACGGCACCTTAAAGCATGTACTTTGCGGGGGTAACCAAACCCCATCCCTGGTCAAATGGGGCGGGGGCCTACGGTACCGGTTTTCCTGACGTTGGTGCGGGCAGAAGTCGTAGCAGGGGCCCGTCGGGGTTTTCTAGAGACCCATGTCCTTTACTTGGGGATCCAGGGGGGGACAAGGATAGGTAGCTAGAGGGGGGAGGTGGGCGGGGGTGTAACCCCAAAACAAAACAAAAAAGGGAGAGGGCCCCCCGGATTCTGACTCTAAAAGTTATAAAAAAAACTTGCCAGGAGAAAAAATCGGACCCGTTATTATTATTTTATTATTTTTTATTTTAAAAACGCCATTGATTCAGGGGCGTACATTTAAGGGGGTTACATACATTACATAAACAAACGAGTACAGTGATAAGGGATAAAGACAATTGGGACGAAGAGGGAGAGAGGACCCCCCACCCGCAGGGCTTACAATCACAAGGGGGGAAAGAACAGGAGGTGAGGGGGAGAATGTTTGGGAGGATTATGGGCAAGTTTAGGAAGGTTATAGGCAAGTGAAAAAATGGTTTTCAGGTTTCTTTTAAGTGGTGAAAGTGGAGGGGTTTTATGTGTTGGGGGAGTGAGTTCCCAAATGTGGTGAAAACAGGGAGAATCTTGGAGACGGGTTTTGTGAGGACATAAAGGGGGAGAGAGGAGAAGGTCCCCTTTAGGGCGGAAGTGGGGGGGGGGAGATATTTGGAAATTAGGGCAGAGAGTATGGGGGGAGAGGTCATGGGAGCCTTGTAGGGATGGTTTAGTAGTCAGTTATCCTGACGACGGCACAAAGTGCCGAAGTAGGTGCCCAACCCCTGGTTAACCCCTTCTACCTGCCCTTTTGTTTGGGGTGGTATGCAAAAGAAAAACCCCGTGAATCTGCAACTGAAGCACAGAGGCCCCCCCAGAATTTAGGATAAACTGGACCCCTTGTCAGAAAAAAAATATGCAATGGGAGAAGTGCAAGCGGAAAATTGATGGAAAAAATGGTTGGGCCAGCTGGGGGGCAGAGAGAAACCCCAGGTGGGGGGATAAAGGAGTTTTTTCGAGAAACGACGGGTCACCCCCAGATGACCGTGTTTCCAATGAGGGGTGGGGGATCTGTGAAAAAAGCCCCAGGGTGACATGGGTCCGGGGGTTTTTTCCGGACGGGAAGGGTGCAAAAGGGCCCCCGGGGGGTTTGAGGCGAGGAACCTTTTTTTCGGGCGAGGGGGAGCGGGACCACACAAAAGCCCCTGAATCTCGAGCAAGATGGGCCCCAGTAGTAGGGGAGACCAGCTGTAGAGATTTTGGGACTTTTTGGATGCCCGCTGCCCGGGAGAATGTCCCCACTTAGGATTAGGCGAAGGCAGGGCGCAAAAAAGTTCCCCCCGGGGGGCAATGTTAAGACCCCGGGGAGCACCGTGCAAGGGTTAGGAGGGAATGGCTTGGAGGGAAATCAAGCCCAAAGTATTCGAGGCATGAGATAGGGCGTCGGCTTTGCGTTTTCCTGGCGGGCCCGAAAGTGTAGAAGGAAGTAAAACCCGGGCAAAGAAGGTGACCTCTCGCTCCCCGGGGTTTCAGGCTTTTGAGCCGATGAAGGATGGGGAGGTTTTTATGGTCGGGAAAAATGTCAATAGGGTGACGACCCCCCTCCAGGGGTTCCCCACCTTAAGACCCAATTTAGGGCCCATTTCGGATCCCCTATGGTATAATTCTTTCGGCAGGAAGAAATTTTTGGGAAAAAAATCCCACGAAAGCAGCTTGCAAGGGAGGATTTCCCGGAGGCGCCCCGGGCACCCCCCCGGGAAGCATCCATTCCAGAAAAAAGGGGCGTTCGGGTCCGGGCGAGACGGACCGGAGCAGACGAATGCGATTTGAGACAGGAAGGGCTTCTTGAGCTTCGGGGGCCAGGATTTGGGGATTGCCGTTTTCTTGGTTAGAGTCACCAGGGGAGCCCAAGGTAGAGAAATGTGAATAAATTGTCTGTAGAAATTTTGGAAAAACCCCAGAAATCGTTGAATGGCCCGAAGGCCCCCCGGTTTGGCCAATCAAGATGCGGAAGTTTTAAAGGGGTCCATCGGAGGCCCCTTATCAAGGATGCCCCTGGGAAGGGAAAAGTGGTGCGTTCAAGAGACCTTCTTGGTTGGCAAAAAGTGATGGGTGCAAGGTGCCCTGAGGATTTGGGCGGAGTGGTGGCGATGAGTTACGAGCCCGGAGAAAGATAAAAAGTCCAGTAGAAAATTACAAGATGTAGGTGGCCCGGGAAAAGATCTCGTTGACAAAGTTTTTAAAATACAGCAGGAGGTTGCAGAGCCCCGAAGGCAAAACCCCGGGAAAACCGAAGTGGCCATCCCGCGTATTAAATGCCTTTTTCCCCATCATGCCCCTCTGATACGAATTAAATTATAAGCCCCACGTAGACCCAGTTGGAAAATATTTTCGCGCCACGGGCGGTCGAAAATTTCAGAATAAGGGCAGGGGGGTAGGGGTTTTTTTTAATGGGAAATTTTTATTTAAGCCCCGATAGTCGATGCAGGGGAGGAGGACCATCTTTTTTCCCCACGAAGAAGAACCCGGCTCCTGCCGGAGACGGGGGTTTGGATGAACCCCTTGGGGAGATTTCCTTGAGTACTCCGACATCCCCAGTCTCCGGCGGAAAAGGGGTTAAACCCGGGCCTTGGAGGAGAAACAGCCAGGTTGCGGGTCAATGGGACAGTCATAAGGGCCGGTAGGGGGAAAGGGTTTCCCCCTGTCTCCCCAAAAAAGACATCAGAAAAGCCCCAGAAAGGATAGGTAGACCTGGGGGATTGCAGCTTCAGGGAGGGGGGCCTGGGGAGCTAGTTGGGGTTAGACAGGCAAGTGGTGACCCCGGGGGAACCCCAATGCATGATTTAACCTGTGCCCAGCCCAAGGGGGGGGTTTGGTTCCTGAGCCAGGGAGGCCCAAAGGATTTAGAGGGGTTCGGGCAGAACAATAGTTGCAACTTTCCCTTGTAAAGGGGCCCTAATTGCAAGAAGAGGGGGGCCGTACGGAAGGGGGAGCGTCCTTTTAAGGCATTTTGCCCCTGCCGAAGGACAAAAATAGGTTTTGCAACGGAATCACTGGGAGACGAAACTGGTTCACAAGTTCCCGGCTATGAAGTTTCCTGCGACCGAATCAATAAAGGCGGTGCCCCGAAAGGGCTGTCGGGAAAAACCCCCAAGTATGGGCTTGGGAGCGGGGAGAGGCCGTTCTGCAAACCTGGGTCGCCTCTCCCACGAGCCCCGGGCGGAAATTTTCCCGGGCGCCCCGGCAGCCCTTTAAATCCAGAACCGCCACAATAGAAGCCATGCTTCAGACGACGGGTGGAAGTTCCCCCGGGGTAGGTGGGCTTTCTCGCCCCGCATAGGTTCCCCTCAGAGCTATCGGGGGGAGAGGGGGAACCCCGGATGTGGGAGCCAAGCAGGGGGAAAGCGTGGACGGACGGTTTCCCTTGTAGGGGGGCTCTTGTTGCCTTTCCGAAGCGAATACCACTGGGGTGGCCAAAATGGGGGTTAGGTCATCCAAAGCAGCTGGTAGATCCCCAGCGGCAGGCTCGTCCTTGATTCGGCCCCCAAGGGCCTTGCCCCAAAAAGTCGCCACCAAGCTTCGTTACTCCGTCCAGCCCGAAGCGGGGTGGAAAATCAAGAATACTGTCCGACTGTGGTTCACCCTGACGAAGCCCCGGGGCAATGGGGCGGAGCCGAGAAGTACGGCCCGGTTCCTCCAAAGCCGTGCGGAACCCCCGGGGGAATTTTGGAGGTTTTTTCCCGTCAGAGGATCCCCCCGACCCCGTGGCGCGGCCCAGCCAAAGGGTTTCAAAAAGAGATGATTAGAAGGCCACCTTGGCTCGCTCGGGAGGGAATTTGGGCCCCATCATTCAAGGTGGTGGAGCACTGGCTGATGAACCCTTGCCTTCTTGGGTCTAAGTAGGGGAGGGGGAATGAGAGCAGAGAGCGTCCCCAACCGAAGCAGGTAAGCAATGGATGCCGGAGCAACGGATGCAGGTGCAGGGCGGAGCGGGGGAGGCAGAGGGTTGCAAGGTTTTTGCATCAGGCCCCTGTGGTTTTTCTTGACCCTTTTGGGCGACGGGTCGTGGGCGTCCCCAGATCGGGCAGAGGTACCCCGGGTAATCCATGGCCTTCTGTACTGAAGCAGGTGGATCCCCCTGGGCCCAAAGCAAAGCGATGGTTTGCTAAGCCCGCAGGGAACAGAGTTAATAGCCCCCCGGTTTTCACCCGACCCCCCCAAGGGGATGGACTTGCTCGGGCTGAGGCTACCAGGTCGTTACCCCTGACGTGACTGGCTTGCGATGGCGGCGGGGTACGCGTGGTCAAAGACGTAATCTAAGCGTATCGGGGACAGGCGAAGTCGGGCAGGCAGCAAGTTCGGGTCAGGAAAGGGGGCGGTAGGGCAGGGGGCAAAAAGGGAAGGTCAGGAAACGTAAGCAAGCGGATGGTACAGGGGGAAACAAGACTTAATCCCCAAAACACTCTAAAGCACCAAAAAACACCAACAGAGGCCGGTGTGGGGGCGTGTATCTTTATTGGGACCACGGCCGTCAATAACCCAAAAATGGCGCGCTGGCCCCTTTAATCCGACCGCTGTCGCGCGCGCGCTTAAGCAGCGGTTATCGCACGGGGGGCTGTCAGAGCAGGACACAGGAGGGGGGGTGGTAAGTTTCGGGGTTTTTCCCGGGGAGGAGGAGAAGGCAACGGGTGCGGGCAGTGCGCAACCCCTGCCCGGCCCGTCCCCGCAGGGGGGGCGGCCGCGGGGAGCTGCGGCGCCGCGCGTCGTGACAACCAATTATAACCGTTAGAGGGGTAAAATCAGGCGATTTTAGCGCTTGCCACATTTGGGTCAGGGGTTCCCGTTGTAAAGCGCAGAAATGCCCCTAGCAAATATAAATATTTTGCTTCACTATGGTTTTTGCAATACCTCCCACTTATAAAGTGCCCGAGAATGGCGGCTGGAGATTTAAAAAAAGTATGAACGGGATTCACCTGATACAGGGTTTAAAAAGAGTAGATATCTGGGGAAAACCCCCTTTTACACTCGCTCTTAATTTGCTCCCCAAAAAGTGTTTTCTTTGATTCAGGTTGATGTCAATTTCAATTAAATCTAATCAATTTGATTTGGGTGAGCCTGAATAGAATTTTGGCAAAAATTACCCCCCCAAAAAAAATTTACATTTACTTGGGACCAAGGTTAGGATTTTAGGGCTTATTCACCTGGATGGCTGCACCTGAACACCAGAAGTGAACCCCCTTCTACCCTGGTTGGAACAACTCGAGACCTGGAGCTGAAACATAAGAAGGTTAAGTTAACGTCTCAAATACCCTAAAAACCAAAACTTTTATAAAGTATTGGAGATACAGTTAATATTAGTGATAGTGTTAGAGAAAAAATTTGGGTGTGGGATGCCCCGAGCCTGAATTTTTTCACAAGTTCAGTTGAACTAAATTCAAACCAAACAGGGCCCTTTTCGAACAATGCTATTCCTTATTAACTCTATTTTGAATTTATAACACTGAGAGTAGCAGGCTCAATTGCACCTCCTGTGGTCATGAATTTTTTCCTGCTTCTTAAGTATATTTTTTATATTGGAAATCAATAAATGGTTAATGAAGAAACTGCAACTGCATTTGGAAAATAGCAAAGAAACATAACAAAGCAATTTTATTAAATCACCAAATCATTGTAGCAGCATGATAGAAAATAATCAAGCATTGGGAATATAGATAAAACACTTACAGTGCCAATCTGCTCTGTTCAAAGAAATGGGAACATCTTAAACTTCATAAACCCCTTATTGTATCCTTATCCAGAATATTTAGTTAATTTCCGTACAAAAGTTCACAAAAATATAGCTCTAAAGTTCAACAAAGTGTAAATAAGGACAACATTTATGAAGGACTGAGCCCTCAGGCAGGAATTAACAGTGTGTTTTGTGGTCATTTCACGTTCTCACAAAATTGGAATGAAAAGTGCTCCAAAAGTTCAATAAAAACTACACTTCAGTTCACAAATAATAAACCCTCACTCAGGTCCATAGGTGAAACTACAAAAAAGTTATTGGTCTCCGAAAATGGCGCTGTAGCACAAATTTAAGAAATATACAATGTTTTTTTTTTTTTTTTTTTCAAAAGTGCTAGAACATAACAAAAACCCTACATATTTTGTCTCACCAGAATCATATTAACCTGCAGAATACAATGCATCACTTGTACCTGAAAGTGAACGCCATAAAAACAAAACCCCCGCAAACATGGCGCAAGTATTGTTTTTTTTTCACATTTCACCCCACTTAGAATTTTTCTTGGTTTCCCAGTACAATTTATGGTAATCATTGCAAACAAAAAAAAGAAACCAAGCCTAAAACATAACTTTTAATTAAGACATATTATTAAAATTAGTCCAATGCATAACACATAATGCCCAAATTTATGTATCAATAAGAGTGTATACACTAGCAACAAAATAGATCCATGATATAAATCATATAGTATAAGAACAGCACGAATAGAACAGGACCGAAAAGGAGTAGAGAACTCATTGTATAACTGAGTGAAGAAACCACAAAAAAGAAAGATGGAAAAAAATTACAAAATTTTAAATAAAAAAATAAATTTTTTAAAAAGTTTTCTTTTGTTGCTTTTACCCAAAAATTAAATTTTCTTTTTGCCCCGGGCATTGGTTTTACTTGTATGGAAACTCAAAGGCCCCCATTAAAATGTACGTCTTGTCACACACAAAAAACCCCATAAATTTCATGCAGATGGGAAAAAAAGTGTTATAGTTACTGGAATGTAGGAAGGAAAAAAAATGTATAGCCAAAAAAAATTAAAGGAAACCCGCCCGTTTTTTTTTGTCAAGTACTTCCCCGGGCTTTTTGCGCCGACCGGAAAGAAACCCTGTCTTTTTGCCCCTCCGAGTGGTGGGGCCAAATGGGTCCAGCTGCCAGCCCCCTTTTCTTACCCCGCCCTTTCTCCTTGCCCCTGTCCCCCTCTGGGCCCGCGGGGGTGGCCCTGTAACCTAAGGCGCGTTGCCCCCGGTTGTGAAAATTTTAAAAGGGGCAGCACGCCAAAATAATTGGAAAAAAAGTCAGGCCCCCTGGTTTCCCAAAATTTTTCCAAACCCCCCTTTTACTTTTTCCTGGGAAAACCATAGTGAAACCTAGCCTTTTTGAAAGGGAAAAGTTTTTGAAGTTGATCTTGCCTTTCCAGTGTACCAGTTCCCTTTGCCTACGTCCTTCGACCATGAACCTTTGCTGCCAGTCCTGACCTTCCTGCCTGTCCCCGACTACGAGACTGCCTCACGATTCGGTACTTCACTGCATCTCGACTGCCTCCACAAGCAAGTTGCATCAGGGGTAGCGACCTGGTAGTGTTCTGCCGCAGCAAGTCCAACCTGCCTTTTGGTGGGCTCTGGTGAATACCGGTCCTATTTAGACTCTGGTCCCTGGCATGGCTTATACCATCGCTTGCGGTGGTCCAGTGGATCCACATTCCAGATTTACCGTTACATTAGGAAAGGGTTAAACTATAAAAAAATCCAAGTAGTTAGCATGATATAAAAGCTTTATCAAGACTTGTACAAATTGTGGGGATATAAAGTATTTCCTTTAAAGTTAACTCACGAAATGCACTTTTTCAACTTGAGAAAAGTGTTTATTTTCACACCAAGATGGCAGGTACATGCTGTAGATTTCTGCGCCACAACTGCTGTCCAAGGAATACCAGAAAGAGCTTGAGATTTAGAGATGAGAGAGTACATCGAGATACACCTGACAAGCAAAGTTGCTGTTTATGATAAAAGCTGCTGATCAGAACATCACACACTACAAGAAGTGTCAAGAAGTGATTAACACCTTCCAGCTGCATCTGGCACACGTTTGTTAAAGCAGCTCAGTGCATTTATCAGCCAAATTATTTCTCTAGACATCATTTAGGACATGTCACGTTCTATTAGGTTAGAAAAAAAATGCCCTCCACGGTATTGATGTGTGTACTCCTGAGCAAGAGAATAGAGTGTGTCATGTCTTACCCTCTGTTACAGCTTGCATATGTCAAATTGTGTATTTGCTCATATATAATATTTATATTTTGCTTCTTTTTATTATTGTATAAGTAGATATCAAAGCCCTTATTTGAGAAAGTTTGTCAATGATGGTTACTAAAATAGAAAAAGAAGTTTACTTATTTTGTAAAAAGAGTTTTGCTGCATAATCAATTTCATTACTGCCTTTTTTGTTTTGAACTTCATGGATGACATGTGCCATTTTTTGGGGTGTTTTTTTGAGCCAAAAAAGTGTTGACGCCCTATTCTCTATATAAATGAACTGTAGTACACCAAAACTAATGCATTATAGGCCAGGCACAACACATTTGAATGCGCCTAAAGTAGGTGCATCAAATATCCTAGCAATGATACGCTATGCGCCTACATTTTGCTATGCGGTTAGACTAGGCACATCAATTATGCTATGCAAGGTACACTAGACATCATATTTTTATTGAGGTGCACAATACACTCACTTAAAGTGCCTTAAAACTGGCATATAGGAACCTCTTTTCTGACATGTCGCCCCATGAGTTTATCTGTAACTATTAACCCAGTTTCACCAAAGTTCTGATGAACCAGAGTAAGGTCGTTTTAGGGTTCTATTCGTGATAAACTTCAACTTATTTGTCTAAAAAAAAAGCTTAGAAGAACAGATTGTGGTTTAGTCCTATTCACACATCTCCATAACAGGCTGGGGATATTTTGGGGATAATGTTCACTGCGAAAAAATGAGTTACTTTTTTCACTTATTAGGTGAAACACCTTTGAAATACAGCTTGTGTATTTGTCATATACACACATCTACATTAAAAACAGTTTTATTGTAAATTTTTGATCAAACAGTATGTCAGACAGAGAGGTGGCAGGCCCTTCACATGGGAGGGGCAGTGGCACAAATGTTCCTGGAACATGTACAGGTCACAGCACAGTAAGAGGACCTCACAGCAGGGGTCACTCCGGCGAGGCCGGAGCTATTGGTGTCATCTAGCGGCCGTGTGTTGACCACCAAGCCAACAGTTCTTGAATGGCTGACTAGGTCATCCACTTCCTCCCAGATGACATCTTACAATCCCAGCCAAGAGTTAGTGGGTTCGTCAGACACAACCCTTAGTTGGCATGGCCCAGGGACCAGGTCAGAGGCCCTTACCTGTCCTCAACCAACCTCCCATTCAGTTCCCTCAGCCAGAGAACTACTAAGTGTGGTGGGCTGTGCGCCACTATATAGCAAGGACAAACTATTTGAGGACAGTGAGCAGCTACTGGGCAGCAAAGAGGTGGGGCAGACATCTGATGCTTCTTGCAGTAGGTGGGCAAGTAGTGATGAGGAGAGTGGCATGGGAGGATATGTTGTGAGCACTCAGGCTCTGTACACCGAAACTGTTGAGGACAGCAGTGACGGGCAAACACTAATCGATGACGATGTAGCCGGAGATGGGAGAAGGGGACAGCAGCTTGCGCGTCAGGCAGCAGCACAGTCAATAAGTTGGTAGTGTGGCCGGGAGTCAACAGGGTGGCAGCAGTGCAAGATCGGGAGCCAAATGGCCACGCGGTAGACCACCCGCTTCACAGGTTCCTTCTGGCCCAGAAAGTAGTGGTGCATGGGCTCACTGAGGCAGCGGCTGTAGCAGTAAGTCAGTTGGTGGTGAAATCACCTACTCAGTGGTGTGGCAGTTTTTTGTCAAGATGCCGAAAGAGGCGAACATGGGTATATGTAGAATTTGTGGGCAGAAAGTGAAGCATGGCCATGGAGCTAATGTTGGCACCACGACCCGGCATCAACATATGCAGCATCACCATCCAGTGGCCTGGGAGAAACGTGTCTCAGATGTGGTGGTCCATCCTGCCGCAGGTACAGCAGCAGCACTCACTGGCACGCATCCCATTTCAGGCAGCCAAGGCTTCACCACCTCTGCCGAAGGAAGCTGTCTGTCTTTCCCATCGTCTATCTGTCCAGATGCTCCTGCTCCTTGCCACTCATCATGCCAGCAGTCGTTCACCGAGATAGCAGTATACGTCCAGCCATCCTACGCACAGAAGCTGACCGTGCTCCTGTCTAAGTTGAAGTATTGCAGTCCCTCCCTTTTCAGTGGTGGACTCTGCACCGTTCAGAGAACTGATGGCTTGTGCCAAGATGAGGTAGAGCCATCATTTTTTCTAAAAAGGCAGTACCAGCCCTGCACAAATATGTAAAAGAGAAGGTGGGCCAGTCCTTAAACCTGTCGATGTCTTTCAAAGTGCACGGCAGTGCGGACTTGTAGAGCTGTAACTATGGTAAATGACAGTACATGTCCTTTGCGGTCCACTGGGTGAATGTGCTTTCTGCCCAACCATACCAGCAACTTGGACAGGAGACGCCGCTTTCTCCTCCACATTGTCAAACTGCTGATCCTGCGCCAAAGTCCACCTCCTTCTCCTCCACCACGTCAGCCTCCACTGCAGCGACAAGTCTTAGTGCTCCTTCAGCATACCACATGTGCAGGGCAAGTCAGTGTCACGCAGTTCTACACCTGGTTTGCAAACGAAGTCACAAAGAGCAGAAACTGCTCCGCGTCAAAATTACATAGTTACCTAAGCCGAAAAAAGACAGACTTCCATCCAGTTCAGCCTATTTTGCTAAAGTGTTGATCCAGAGGAAGGCAAAAACCCCAATGAGGTAGAAGCCAATTGACCTAATTTTTGGGTAAAAAATTCCTTCCTGACTACAATCTGACAATCGGAATAAATCACTGGATCAACGACCCTACTCCAGAGTTCTAGTCACTATAACTTGTTACATAGTTACGCTCCAGAAATGCAGCCAAACCCTTTTTGAACTCTGTTATTGAATTCACCATGACAAGTTCCTCAGGCAGAGAGTTCCACAGTCTCACTGCTCTTACAGTAAAGAATCCCTTTCTATGTTTATGTACAAACTTTCTTTCCTCAAGACGTAGAGGATGCCCGTTGTTTGAATACAGTCCTGGGTATAACAAATTGAGCGAGACTCTATATTGACCTTAATATATTTAAACATATTTATTATGTCCCCCCGAATCCATATTTTCTCCAAACTAAATAACCCTAATCTTGCTAATCTTTCTGGGTATTGCAGTCCACTCAGTCCTTTTATTACTTTTGTTCCCCGCCTTTGTACCTGTTCAAGCTCTACAATGTCTTTCCTGTGCACTGGTGCCCAAAACTGTCCACAATATTCCATGTGTGGTCTAACCAGTGACTTATATAATGGGAGAATAATGTTCTCATCATGTGCATCTATGCCACTTTTAATACAACCCATGATCCCATTTGCCTTGGCAGCTGCTGCCTGACACTGGCTGCTACAGTTAAGTTTACTGTCCACCATGATTCCCAAGTCCTTCTCCATGTCACTTTTACCCAGCTTTTTTCCGTTTAACATGTAGTCATATAATGGATTTCTCCTCCCCATGTGCATGAACTTGCATCTATCTGTGTTAAACCTCATCTGCCACTTCTTTGCTCAGGCTCCAAAATTATCCAGATCCCTTTGTAATAACACATTATCCTATCGTGTGTTGAGTACTTTACAGAGCTTAGTATCATCTGCTAAGATTGATATTCTACTGTGCAATCCTTAGTAAATATATTAAAGAGTCTAGGGCCCAATACTGAGCCCTGTGGTACCCAAATTGTAAAAAGGGATCCAGTCTGAGTATGTACCGTTAATTACCGCCCTTTATTTTCTATTACTGAGCCAATTGCTTACCCACATGCACACATTTTCCCCCAGTCCAAGCATTCTCATTTTACTTAGCAACCTTTTATGTGGCACCAGATCAAATGCTTTGATAGGACATCCAATGTTTCACCCCAATCCAGTCTAGAACTAACATCCTCATAGAAGCCGAGGAGATTAGTTTGACAGGACCGATGCTTCATAAACCCATGCTGGAACGGCTTTATACATTTATTTTCAGTGAACTACTCCAGGATAGCATCTCTCAGAAAACCTTCAAACATTTTACCCACAACTGAGGTTAAACTTACTGGCCTATAGTTTCCACAAAACTATAGGCCGGTAAGAGGAAATCAATTCCTGGCTTTCTCTGCGACAACTGAAAATCGGAACCATGGTGACAGATAATGGAAAGAACATGATGTCCACGCTACGCCAAGTAGGGCTGAGCCATGCTCCCTGCATGGCGCATGTGTTTGATCTTGTTGTCAATTGGTTCCTCAAGTCTTCCACCCATCAGCAAGACATTCTAAAAATGGCCAGGAAACTTTGCATGCACTTCAGCCATTCCTACACCGCCAAACACACACTTCTTGAACTGCAGCAGCAGAACGGCCTCCCCCAACATAGGCTGATATGCGATATGATAAGAACAGAGAAAGGCCATTAATGGTTTCAAGCGGCCAGGAGTCCTCCCCTGTGTAATTTTGATGTCTTGGAGACGGTTATGTGAAGAGCTGATAAGAGCAGAGCAGAGAAGAAGGTCCTGTGAGGAGCGGAGCTTGCATGAGGGGAGGTATCTAGAGATTAAGGCAGAGATGTACGGAGGGGAGAGGTTATGTATTGTAGGTCAAGGTTACTAACTTGAACTGGATTGGCTGGGCAATGGGTAGCCAGTGAAGGGATTGGCAGAGGAGAGAGGCAGAGGAGTAACGAGAAGAGAGGTGAATCAGACGGGCAGCAGAGTTAAGGATGGATTGGAGGGGAGCGAGGGTGCTAGATGGGAGGCCACAGAGAAGGATGTTGCAATAGTCTAGGCGTGAGATGATGATGGCATGGACAAGCATTTTTGTTACATACATAGTTACATAGTCTGTCAGGCCGAAAAAAGACATACGTCCATCCAGTTCAGCCCAATTATTAAAGTGTTGCTAAAGTGTTAAAGTGTTGATCCAGAGGAAGGCAAAAAACCCCAATGAGGTAGAAGCCAATTGACCTCATGTTAGGGAAAAATATTCCTTCCCGAAATCCAATCTGGCAATCGGAAAAAAATCCCTGGATTAACGAACCCCCCCCTTAAAACCCCGGCCCACTAAAAAACTTGTGATATTACTTCTAGAAATTTTACCCCAGCCCCTTTTTTCGGAATCCTAGTCCATAAAACTTGTTATGTTATCATCTCCAGAAATGCATAAGCCCTTCTTAAAAACCCCTGTTAGTGAATTAAACCATGACTTTTTCCTCTGGCAGAGATTTCCCACAGTCTCGGGGGTTAACAACAGTAAAGAACCCCCTTTCTATTTTTATGTAAAAAACCTTTTTTTCCCTCGGGGACGTAGAGGATCCCCCCTTTTTTTCTAAAATTAGTCCGGGGTTTAAAAAAAAAATTTCTTTGCGTACTCCGTTTTTGGGCCTTTTTTATTTTTAAAACCCTTATTTTTTAGCCCCCCCCAAGAGTCTTTTTTTTAAACTAAAAAACCCCTTTTAACCTTGCAAATTTCTTTCTGGATATTGCATCCACCCGGGCCCTTTTAAATTTTTTTTTTTGTTCCCGGGCCCTTTGTCCCTGTTAAAAAGCTTTTTACAATGTCTTTCCTGTCCCACTGGTCCCCAAAAACTGTACACAATATTCCATGTGTGGTCAACCCAGGGATTTGTATATTTGGGAGAAAAATTTTTCCCTTCATGTGCATTATGCCCCTTTTAAAAACCCCATGATCCTATTGGGCCTTGGCGCTGCTGCCTGAACATTGGCTGTACAGTTAAGTTTACTTTTTCCACTAGGTTTCCCCAAAAGCCCTTCTCCATGTCACTTTTCCCCAGTGTTTTTCCATTTAACATTTTTAATCATGAAATTGGTTTTTTCCCTCCCCTTGTGAAAAAACCTCGCATTTATCAGGGGTTAAAACCTCTCTGCCATTTTCTTCCCCGGGCCCCCCAAACCTATCCAGACCCTTTGAAATAACAATTACCCTCCTTTGGTGTGGTTTCCTTTACAGGGGTTAGTACCCTCTGAAAAAGATCGATTTCTATGTGCAACCCCTGGTAAGATCATTTATAAAAATTTTAAAAGAGGATGGGGCCCCAAATACTGAGCCCTGGGGTTTACCCCCCTAGTAACAGGGACCCGGGTCTGAGTATGCACCTTTAAATTCCCACCCTTTGTTTTCTATCATTTGACCCAGTTGCTTACCCCTTGCAACTTTTTTCCCCCAGCCCAACCCCATTCTCTTTTTTATTTTCCAACCTTTTATGTGGAACAGTATAAAATTTGCTTTAGAAAAATCCAAATAAAAGAACCCCGTGCCTCACCCCGACCAGTCTGGAATAACCTCCTCATAGAAGCAGAGAGATTAGTCTGCCCGGCCCGATCCTCATAAACCAATGCTGGAACGGCGTTTTACATTTTTTTTCAGTGAGATACCCCAGGTTGGGCTTCTCTGAAAAAAACCTTAAACATTTTACCCAAAAACAGGGGTTTAAAAAGCTTACCGGCCAAAAAGTTTCCAGGATCACTTTTTGACCCCTTTTTGAATATTGGTACCAAAATTTGTTTTGGGCCCCCAACCCTTTGGGAAATACCCCGTTTCATACAGCCCCATAAATTTTTTAAAAAAAAATAGGGGCCTTTCAACCCAAATTACTTAACCCCCTTAGGAAACCAAGGGGTTTTATCCGTCGGGGCCCGGGGGTTTTTTCTTTTTTAAATCTTCCAAAAGGCGGAGTGCACTTCTTCCGGGTTGGGGACAAAAAAACATTTAATTTGGGAAAATTTCCTCCTCCCTTTGCTCTTCAACAGGAAGTCTCCTCCTCGGAAAAAATACAGTGGAGAATAAATTGTTTTTTAGGTTTGCTTTTTTCTCATCCCCCTCTTAGTCTCTCCTCTGTCCCTTTTTTAAGGGCCAACTTTTTCCTTTTTTAACCCTTTTTATATGTTATAGTTAAAAAATATTTTGGGGTTGTTTTATTTTCATTTGCAATACGTCTTTCGGGCCTCGTTTTGGTGCCTTTATCTTTTTTTTACACCACTTTATTTTCTTCCCTATATCTTTTTAAAGCCCCTCTTCACTGCCCCCCTCTTTTAGTAGCTGAAACGCTTTCTTTTTGTTTTTTTTTTCCTCCTTTTCAAACTCTCTTGATTTTCCCATTGGGGGTTTTTTTTGTTTCTAATTAATTTTTTACCTTATTTTGGGATGTACCTCTCACAGTGGGGGCCTAAAATGTTTTTTTTAAAATCTACCATTTATTTTTTTTTATGCTATTTTTAAACACCTTGTCCCCGTCAATACAGTTTTGTTGCCTTTTCTAAGCGGGTAAATTAGCCTTCCCCCAAAAATTTAGTGTTTTGTTTGGGTTCCCTGCCCAAAAGCCTAAAGGGAAAAAATAATAGGAAGTTTTTTTTTATGGTTTCCCTTTCCCTAGGTGCCCCCCAACCTGAACCTTTTTTACTCTGTCAGGTCTTTTTGTCAATATTAAAGTCTAGGGAAAGGGGTTTCCGTATTTGGTTCCCGCACCCTTTTGGGGAAAGGGAATTTTCTTTAGGGTTTTAGACAAAAGGTTTTTTCCTTTTTGAGAGCTACAGGTTTCCGATTTCCCCGTTTATGTCTGGAGTTAAAAAATGCCCCGAATTTAAAAACCTCATTCTGATTAGAGGTTTTAAACTATTTGCCTGAGGAGCATATTTTTATGGGGTTTTGTTTTAAATTTTGGGGGCCTATAGCAGACTCCTTTTAGAATTTTTTTTTACTGTTACTACCCCCTGGGATATTTAAAACCCTAATGATTCCCCCCTGTTCACTACCCGTACCCATATCTTCCCCGCAGTGTTGGGGGTTCCCGACGGAATTTTTTACATAGAGGCCCGACACCTCCCCCCCCCCGGGGGGGTTTCAGGTCAAATTCTAAAAAGACTGTAAAACCCCGCAAGTTAAAAACCCCCCGTCGTTTGGCCCCTCGTCCAACCCCGTCTCAGGGATCCCACTATGTCATATTTTTTTTTCTGCAATTTAAAAACTTCTAGTTCATTTATTTTTTGGTCAGAAATCCTGGGATTGGTCGCATGCAAATTTTGGGGTTTTCCAGTTTTTAAATTTCCTTTTTTCCCTATACTTTTTTTAAATATTGGTTAACCCTTTTTTTCCCCTCCACCCCCTGATTTATTTCCCAATTTCCCCGCTCTCTATATTTACTATCTTCCCCCTATTGTGTAGGTTTTCCCCCCCCCCCGTCCCAGTTTAAATTTTCCTCCAGTTCCCAGCCATTTTGTCCCAAATTTCAGCTGCACCCTCCCATTTTGGTTTGGGGCCTTTCCCTTGCATAAGGCTTGGGAAACCAAAGGGCCGAAATCGCCCCGTTCCCCAAAAAAACCCAAAAACCCCTTTTCCTTCACCAAATTTTTTAGCCACTTATTCACCCCTCTTAATCTCCCACTGCCCCCTCTGGGTTTGGCCCCTTTGGAAAAAGGTAATATTTCCCGAAAAAATATTTCCTTGGGAGGTCCCTTTCCTTTAGCTTTTTCGTTTTAAGGTCCCCCGGGAATCATTTTTTTAAGGGGCACTCCACCTACCTCTAATTTTTTCTTGGGGCCAATGTGGACCATGACAGCTGGGTTCTCCCCAAACCCCCACCCAGCAATCTGTCAGCCGATCCCGATATTTTCGAACCCCCGGGGGCCCGGTAAAAAAAATACTGTTCCCACGATTTCCCGGGGGCTTTGTGGCAGATTTTCCTGCTTTGCCCCTTACAATGGGAGTCCCGAACTACTAGCCCTTTTCATGGCCGACCCCCGCCCCTCCTATTTTCCCCTTTTTACTGGGGGCAAAAAAAAGGGGTAGGTCTTGCTTTCATTTCAATGCATTTTGGAGACGAAAATCCTCCTCATTCCCCCAAAACTTGCAAAATTTGTTGGGGTGTGCCCGTTCCAAAGGGGGACCTCCCTAACATTTTCCTTACCCTTCTTTCTAAATGTTACCCCGCTTTGTGCCTCATTTCCTGCACCCCCGGGTGCCCCCCTCCCCAAACATCTACACCTGCGAGTGAAATTTCTTTAGGGGGGCAGTAAGTCGCTTCCAAGTTGGCAATGGATCCTCCCGTGTTGCCACTTGCTCCATTTTTGTTTCCCGGATCCGGGAATTTTTAAAAGTGCAGTGTGGGAACCCTCTTGCCCAGCAGTATGCCCCCTCGGAAATGGGTTTCTCAAGGGTGGCATACAAATTTCCCCAGGTTGTGCACGGGGGAGTTTTGGGAAAACATGGAACCCCCTGGGGTGTTTCCAAAAAAAAAAAAAAAAAAAAATACAGATAAAAAATATGAAAAAAAATGTTTAATAATTTCCCTTTCTAAAAAGCCCCAAAAACTAAAGTCCCCCCCTTTTTGTCCCAAAACTTAAACCCAAAAAAACACACTTAAAACAAAACAGACACACTCGCACGTCAGAATACTCGTTACACAACTTATCTTGTAACCCTGTTGACCAGAAAAAAAACAGCAAGCAGCAACTCTCCTCTTAGACCTTTGTGCTTTCAAGAAAGTGAAGAATGAGTGAATTCGTAGATATTTTTCAGGAGGCGGCAGGCAGAGGTGAAGTTTGGATGTTGGTTGATATAACAGATTGGAGTTAAAGGTTATCCCAAGGCAACGGACTTGCAGAGCCGGTGAGAGAGTGCAACCATTGACAGTGATAGAGAGATCAGGTGGAGGGATAGAGTGGGATGGTGGGGAGATGATAAATTAATAATAATAATAATAATAATCTTTATTTCTATAGCCCAACATATTCCGCAGCACTTTACAAATTCAAGGTAAACATACAGTCATTACACATTAAAAGTACTTACAATGAAGACACAAGGTGTGAGGGCCCTGCTCCTTAGAGCTACAATCATTAGGGTGTTGGTAAACATACGGGTAAGAATGCAATATTACAATGTCCTGCCAATGTTTCATAAATAGGGGTGGTTTTTACATGAAAAATGGATGATCTGGCCACCCAGACTGGTACATCTAATACATATAATGCCTGTGAGTGCCCAAGAGCATGGGAGTGACAGATGTGTGATAGCCTTAGGGGATCTGGTGGCAGACCGAGAAGATGTATTTTCTAGACCCTCTTAAAACTGGTGAGGGATGTGGAATGTGCATGATCACCCGCGGTAGCATATTCCAGAGATTTGGTGCCGCCGTATGAATCTTGTAGACGGGCAATGGGAGGTTCGGATGATTGAGGAATGTAGTCTGATATCCATCAGCAGAGGCGGAGAAGCACGGGTATGGCGGTAGACAGAGACAAGGGATGGAGAAGTAGGGAGGAGCAGCCTGTGGGAGAGCTTATGGTGAGAGTACTGAGTTTATACTGATCCTGTAACTGGATGGGCAACCATTGCAGTGACTGACCGGGTAGAGGGCCATCAGTATAGCGCTGGAGAGAAAACAACCTGGGCTGCTGCGATTACTGGACAGATTGGGAAGAGGGAGAGTTTGCAGAAGAGGGAGACCGATAAGCAAGGAGTTGCAGTAGTCCAAGACGAGAAAGAATAAGAAGCAGTAATGAGAGTTTTGAGTTCGGTTTCCACAGTTGAGAAATGATGGATTGGAGATATTCTTGAGGTGCAGGTGACAGGGGCGGGCAATGGATTTGATTAAGGGACGAAGGACAGATCAAATCCAATATAACCCCTAGACAGCTGGCCTGCTCTAGAAATGGTGTACCTACATACGAAACAGAAATAGCAGGGGGGGGGTTGGTTAGTAGATGGCGGAAAGACAAGAAGTTCATCTTAGTGGGTGGTTTAGTTTCAGTAGGGGGAGAGGAATGATGTCAGAACAGCGGCCAGACAGTCACTGTGTTTTTTTTAGCAAGGCTGGAGTGATGTCACGGAGTCAGGTGTTATAATTTGTGAGTCTTGGTCATCCGCATACGATGGTAAGGAAAGCCAAATCTACTGATGGTTTTTACAATGGGGGCTGTGTACAATGAAAAGAGGAGAGGACCTAGAACTGAACCCTGAGGAACTCACAAACAGCAAAGGAAGAGGAGAGGAGGTCGAACCGAAAAATGAGACACTGAGGAGCGGTCAGAGAGGTAGGATGAGAACCAACAAGAGCTGTGTCCCTGGAGGCCCAATAGAGCTGATCATGCTGAGGAGAATTTTGGGTGATCCACAGTGTCAAATGCTGCAGAGAGATCCAAGAGAAGCAACAATGAGTAGTTACCCTGAGATTTGCTTGTTAGGAGGTCATTTTGAGACTTGTAACTGAGGCAGTTTCCGTGGAGTGTAGGGTGCGGAAACCTATTGCAAGCGGTAAAAAAGAAGAGAGTTAGCAGAGAGATACGGGATTAGGCGAGAGTAGACAAGCGTTTGCAGGAGTTTAGAGATGAGCATGATATAGACTAGTCGGTAGTTATCAGCACAGACGGTCCAGAGAGGGCTTTTTTAGTAAAGGGGTTATGATGGCCGTGTTTGAAAAGATGGAAAGATCCCAGTGGAGAGAGAGAGGTACAGATAGGCAGTTAAGGTGAGAGAGGGACAGCTGGAGACATAGACTGGACGAGGTGGATTGGAATGGGGTCAGTAGAGCAATGTGGTGGGGCGGGCAGACAGGAGAAGCCTGGACACTCTTCCCTCTGTCCCTTCGTCAAGGCTGCGAGAGATTCGAGACGTGCGGGGAGGGACGGATGGGTATTATTTGGGGATTGTGATGTATGTTTTGCCGATATTTCAATTTTGGTCTTTGAAGTGAGTGGCCATGTCTTCAGCACAGAGGTTTCAGTGACCGGAGCCTGAGCTTTAGGCCTTAGGAGGGAGTGGAAGGTGTCAAAATGCTTTGGGTTGTGTGTAGTGTGGAGATGAGAGGTGAAAATATTATTGTATGGCGCAGTGAAGGGCATGTAATAAGTCCTGAGCATGAATATTTAGTGGAGAAAGTCTGCAGGTAGCTTTTGAACTTTCTCCACAGCTGCTCAGCACACTGGAACATCGCTGGAGAAAACGAGTCTGAGGTGTGTGCAAGGCTTCGGGCGCCTGACTCTTGGTGTGCGGTGGTGTAGTGGTGCCAACATGTCAGGGTGGTGTGAAAGTTTAATTGTAACGTTTGACAGCCATGGTCAGGAACAGGGAGAGGGAGGAGATTGAGGGCATTGAGGACTGTATGTGTCTGGATGTTCCTGAGTATTAAATGAGCGGATATTTCTGAATGGTGATGGGGCAGGGTTTGTCCAGAGAGGCTGAGAATTAGTAATAATGAAAGGAATAAATTGTGGTCAGAGAGAGCATAAGGAGAATTAGTGAAGTTAGAAATTTAGAAAGATGACAGAAAGAACCAGATCCAGAGATTTCCATCCTGTCGGTGTGGAGTCAGTAACTGCGAGAGCCAAGAGAGGAGGTAATGAAAGAAACTGTGAGGCAGAAGAGACATTTGTCATCAATGGGATGTTGATACACCCATGATGAGAGTGGGTATTTCAGAAGAGAGGAAGATGATGGGGAGCCAGGCGGCAAAATGATCCAGAAAACTGGCGGGGAAGAGCCGGGGGTCACTGTAGACAACTGCGACTCTGATGAAAAATGGCGTGAAAAGTCTGAGGGTGTGGACCTCAAAGGAGGGAAAGTGAGGGAGGGTGCAGGGAATGACCCTGGTATGGCAGTGTGGAGAAAGGAAGTATTCCCACTCCTCCCCCCGGCCTGTTCTCAGGTCTGGGGTGAGGTGAAGTGTAGCCCACCATAGGTGAAGCGGCAAGGAAGCGGTGTCAGATTGCTGGAGCCATGTTTCTGTGAGGGCCAGCAGGTAGGGAAGTGGAGAGAAAAAGGTCATTGAACACATGAGTTTGTGCTAGACGGATCGCGTTCCATAGAGCACACTTAAAAGGGGACGAAATAGACGGACAGCGAATGGCAAGGCAGGTTAGCAGTTTCTATGGGAGGCTGAGGAGGAGGGTGGATTAGCCATTACAGGAAGGTGGCCTGGGTTGAGGAGAGATGACCCCTGCAGCGAGAAACAGGAGAATGAAAAGAGAAGAAAAATTATATTAATTAACAGCAGATGGTCCATGATGAATATGAGCTGCGTTTGTGCATAATATGTGGAGCTGGAGATTTGGGTGGTTGAAGAGGGAAAATAGTGTGTGGGATGAGTACATAGGTGAAAGGTGATGGAGAGAGGAAGCTTATGTGGACAAAACATGTCTGAGGGCAAGATAGGTGGTAAAGATAGGAGGCAGATGTGCTCAAGGTAGATAGTTTTAGCAAGCATGGTAATTAAGAGTATGCAAATAAGTGCAGCTACTTTACAAAAAGGCGAGAGTCCTGTTTCCCCTTCTGCCTCACTTCAGGCTCATTCAGGATATTCTGAGGATTGCCACTTCTATAATTTGCCCACTTAGAAATTTGGCACGTGAAAATTTGGCACCCCAGACCTCGTCCACAACCATCAGCTCTGCAACTTATACTCAACTATAAATTCGGTTTTATCCATGTTTAGTTTTAGGAGGTGGGAGGAGAAGAAGGAGGATATGGATTAAAGACAGTCTGGGATCCGGGAGAACAGAGAGATAACATCTGGGCCAAAGATGTAGAGTTGGGTATCATCAGCATACAGGTGGTACTGAAAGCCATGTGAATCTATTAGCTGACCCAGACCAAGAGTGTAGATAGAAAAGAGTAGTGGGCCCAGGACAGACCCCTGGGGTACACCAATGGAGAGCGGGCAGTAAGAGAAGGTGGTGTGAGAATGAGAGATGCTGAATGTTAGATATATGAGGTATGAGGAGATCCAGGAAAGGGCCAAGTCTGTGTTGCTAAGGGAGGAGAGGATGTGTAGCAGAAGTGAAAGGTCACAGTGTCAGAGGCAGAGGACAGGTCTAGGAGGAGAAGCACAGAGTAGTGGCGTGAGGCTTTGGCAATTACTAGGTCATTGGTTAGTTTGGTTAGGGTGGTTTCGGTAGATTGGTGGGGTCGGAAGCCCGATTGAAGTGGGTCAAGGAGAAAGTTCGTGGAGAGATGAGAGCAAAGTTGAAGATAGATGTGCTGTTCAAGGAGTTTAGAGGTGAATGGAAGCAGTGAGATGGGGCGATAGTTGGACAGAGAGCAGGGGTCAAGAGATTTTTTCTTAAGGATGGGTGTGATAGTAGCGTGTTTAAAGGAGGAAGGAGAAGTGCCAGAGGTTAATGATAGGTTGAAGAGATGGGCGAAAGCTGGGATGATTACAGTACTACAGAGACATCTTATGTAGTCAGTTGGTCACTGCCTACCTGCGCCATCATCCATCCTCTCGCAGGTCTGACTGGGGGGGTTGCTCAATGCTCACATACCACTGCCACAGCTGCTGTTTAGGAGCAGCACCAACTCCAGTAGCAACCTGAGTCTGGAGTCGTTGATGAGCAGCTTTCTTCACCCGCCTAGTGAAGAAAGTACTAACCTGCAGAAGCAGCAGCACCTGGAGCAGACCCTGAACCCTGGATTCTTCTGACTACCTGCCTCAGCTACAATTATGATGCTGCCATCCACCTGATGCCACACATCTGCTGCCACCTGCTCCTTCTACCACTCACCGTCTTAACTAGTGACTGCTATTGCCACCCACCTCCCCACTCTTCACTGGACCATTATGTAGCCTTCTGATGCTCCTGCCACCTCACCACTCAGGTCTCCTCATGCTGCTGCTGCTGTCACCTCCAGGCTATGTCACCATGTCATAAACCAAAATAAAATGATGACTCAAAAATACTATTTAAAATTGTCAAAAATCCATAATAAACTTGTAACAAATATGTTTCACAAAACTGACACAATGTTTTTAATCACAGCTGAAAAACAGTTAAAAATCATACATAGTACAAAAAAGCAGGACAGTATGTCACTTAAAACACTGGGAAAAGAAACAAAATAAATTAACCACAATGCATTATAGTATAAATTACAATAGTAATATATCAAGTGACGTAAATATACACCAGATGCACTGCAGAAAATAATATCAAATCATAAAAATATAATTACAAATGTAAAGTTATATTACCCAGGAATAAGAGACATGCGACCTGCCACAAACCGCCTCAACGTACGTTTCGCCGCCTAGCTTTCTCAAGAGGCTTCAAATGAATGCAAAGACCGGGCATAAATAGATAAAGCAAAGCACCCCTACAGTTTCTATTGGCCAATAGAAAATAAATCAGCTGTTACTTGCCTCATAATCATAGTAAAACCAAAGTGAGACAAGTGTGCACATGAGGCATGAACTAATCACAACCAGGTCAATGTGTATCAACCCCACACAGACTCAGAACCAAACAAACAGCAGAACCACCATATTGTTTGAGGGAACACATACAAACTAGTAAGGGCATGCACAAACAATCAACTTTATTTATAAAGACATACCCCAACCCAGAACAGTCAGCACCGATATAGAAAGGCCACAATAACAATAAATGAATGATAAAACACACTACAGATAAAGTAATATAGACACGAATAAAAGGGAAAAGGTTCTAAAAAAGGGTAAAGAAATAAAAAAAAAACCATACGCAAACCAAAATAGATTGCAACCACTCTAAATGAAAACTAAAGTGACTAGAAAAAAAAAGTGAAAAATCTATAACCATACTAATAAATGTGCTGAATATAGTACACACGTATGAAAAATAGTAAATGCATAAAAATGCGTAAGAAATGTGTATATGGTACATTGTGAAGATACAAAAAACTCCTAACAAATACTGTATGCATAATTAGTAAAAAAAATAACAAAATAAAGTAAATAAATTAACATATATATGTATATATACGCACACACAAGAAATATATACATAAATATACACACAAAAAAACTAAATAAAATGCACACTCACAAAAAATAAAAAGAATATATACAGTGAAAAAGGTGTAATAACTATACTAATAAATGTGCTAACTATAGTATAAAAAATGTACAAACTAGTATGTGTGTATGGTGCATAATAAAAATACAAACCACCTAATAAGTACAAGTTGCAAAAAAACAACAAAAAAACACATTTACACTAAAATAGTGTAAACAAATTTAAATAATAAAAAATATTATTTATTAAAAATATATATATAAATAAATAAAACCTAATTAAACCATAATGTGGGGGAAAAAAAAACAAAAAAACGAAAAAGTGAAAAAAATAAATATATGATCTATATTTTATATAAATAATATAACAAATCTTTTTCTCCCAAATCCCTTTTCCGCAATGCTAGAAACAAATTTTTTTTTAAAATATATAAATATGTATTACCCATTTACCCAAAAGTCAATGCATAAACAAACATGTATATACAAGATAATATAAAAACATTAAAATAAAGAAGAGAATCAAAAACGACATTACAAAAAGGATGAAAATGAAATCTTCTCATTTAATCCAAATGGAGAATACGTTTTCAATTTGAAGATCCATTTACACTCAATTTGTTCCAATCGCTTAGAAAGATCATCACCATGTACTCCAAGAGAAATTTTGTCGATACCACAAAAATGCAATTCATGGCCCCTACAACCATGCTTCATATTAAAATGTCTCGCCACTGGTTTTAATTTAGAAATCAAATCTGTCTCCTGAGCCAGGAGTTTAGCAGCCATGCGGATATCTTTCAAATGTTCTTTGAATTCTAACCCGTAATTCCCTAGATTGTCATGCCAAATAGACAATGTCCACAAGGGCATGTAAGATAGTAAATGACACCAGAAGTTTCTACAATTAATGAAATGAACAATGTAGAAAACCTTGAGACCATCCGAGGATTCAAATTTAGTGGTACACATCATCAAATTACACACAGACCATGACCCACAAGAATAGGACCCCCAATTTGGACCCTTCGAATCAAACCAAAACTTGGAACGAGGGGTTACATAATGGCTTTTTACGAATACATCACCCAAAGTTCTACTCCTTCGAGCTATAACTTGAGGCTTTGGGGGGCAAAAATTTACACAATTCAACATCAGTAAGTAACACAGACCAATACTTCTCAAAAATCTGCCTCATATTATTCCATTGAGAGTTATAATTTGTAACAATACAAATATCTCTAGTTGTATCACGGATTTAAGGACTCAACAAAGAATATTAATGCGTACGTAGCTATGTAAAATTCTGCATCCTGGCTGGTGGAGGCTCTGGGGTCAGAGATATGGTCTCCACTGGAGAAGATTGGTTCTTGTCTTGTAGTTTTCAGGGTATTAACCAGTGGTGAGGCTGGGCTTAAAGTCCTTGTCTCGCTCCCTCCCCCACATTTTCCCCATCCTTGGTTGAACTTGATGGACACGTGTCTTCTTTCAACCGTACTAACTATGTAACTATGTAACAATCTTGTTCTATCAAAAGATCTTGCTTTTCTGTATCCTTCATCAATATTTCTCTCCCGATACCCCTGTGTCTAAAATGCTGATAGAGTGTTGACACCTCCTCTTCAAAGCCCTCTGTTGTATCACAAATTCTTCGAGCCCGAAGATATGGTCCCAATGGAATAGCTGTAATTGTATGCTTATGATGGAAAGATGAAGCATGCAAAACAGATTTCACTGCAGTATGTTTCCGAAATACACGAGTAGTAATTTTCCCAGAATCCGTAACTTCGATCCCAATATCCAAAACATCCAAGGATGAATGATTAATCACAGATGTCAATCTGATGTTCATTGTATTCTGATTGAGACAATAAATGAAATGATCCAAGTCTGTTCTTCTATCCTGCCAAACAAACAAAATATCATCAATAAATCGCAGCCACAACACCACATGACCAGCATTATTCTCACAATCTTTGTGAACCACCTCTCATTCCCATAAACCCAAAAACAAATTTGCATAAGAGGGGGTACATGTGGCCCCCATAGCGGTTCCACGTGTCTGCAAAAAAAACTTATCTTTGAAAGTGAAAAAATTGTGACTCAAAATACATTCCAAAAGAATAAGTAAAAATTCCATTAAGGCTGCATCCAAATTACGCATTTCCAAGAAAAACTTTGTGGCCATCAGGCCATCCTGATGATTAATACACGTATATAGGGACTCCACATCACAGGATACTAGAAACATATCTTCTTCCAGCGTTAAACCATCCAAACATTTAAGAACATCAGTAGAATCACGAACATATGAAGAAAGACTCTCTACACAAGGACGTAAGTAAAAGTCCACAAATCGACAAATAGGTTCACATAAACCTCCACACACAGACACTATAGGCTGACCAGGTGGAACTCTTGGATTTTTATGAACCTTTGGCAAAAAATATAATGTTGGAACCACAGGATATTGAACAGTCATCCCATGCAACATCGATTTAGGGATTATACCAATTTCAAAAACCAAATGAAGAATATTGTCAAGCTCTTTTTTGAAAACCGAGGTTGGATTACCATCGACTTTTCTATAACAACTATTATCCTTAAGCTGACGATTATCCTCCGCTTCATACATTTGGATGGGCTAAATAGCCACATTGCCACCCTTGTCAGTTGGTTTTATTATCACATTTTTAATGGCCTTAAGTTCCTTCAGAGCTACTCGTTGTGATTTAGTCAAATTATCAAAAGTACATTTTGAAGGAAGTTTCCTTATTTCTTTCACCACCAATTTTACAAACATGTCCACAGATGGACACAGATGGACATTGGAGGAAACATTTTCGATTTGGGCCGAACAGATACAGGAAATTTCTCTGTACTTACCTCTTGCTCCTGTAATAGAGATTCTAAAATCTTGAGTGCTTCCATCTCCTCCTGGGCTGCAAAAATTGAAGAAGAATCATTTTTCAAAAAATGTTTTTTTAATAAAAGTTTCCGAGAAAATAGAAAAACATCCTTAATGACCATAAATTCATCACAACCAGACACTGGAGAAAAAGATAATCCTAAGGAAAGCACAGATTCCTGACCCGGAGACAAAACTGTTCAGATAAATTAATTACCTTCAATTCATTACTGGAATTTTGGAATTATTGATTTGCGTTTTAATGGAAAGTACTTCGAGTTACAGAACGTGAAGAAGTGTAGAAAATATCATTCACACCAACTGAAGCTGATGACATAGATGACATAGAATTAGATCTTGATAATGGTCTGTTCATCTCAGGAACATTCCGCTTAAACACCCTTTGTTGTTGATAATCATTGACATCCCGATGATTTTTTTTGGATTTCAATTCCTGTATCCCTTTTTCCCATTTCTGTTGTTCAATTAAAAAGTCTGTATCAATTTTTTTCAAATTTTCAGAATCCAAAGATTCCTTTATTTTATCCTGCAAAGGTGATATATTTTCCTCCAATATTTCAATTTGTTTCTTCTCATGTCCAATAAGCAATTCAATAAACGTACGAGAACAAAGTTTACATGCTTCCTCCCACCTAGATCGTAACATATCATCCTCAACTGGGAATGATGGAAAGACTTGAATCCTAAGGCTACGTGGCACCAAATTCCTCACCAAATACTGTTCCAGAGCTGCTTTATTCCACCAGGACCGCGTATGTTTATGTAGTAACTTTTTATATGTTTTCTGAGTTTCCAAAATCTCTTGTTCCACATTGGTATTCAAAGCAATTTAAACCTTTCCAAAAACCTGAGATAGCTGTGACATCCAACATGTATCACAACCACGAAAATCCATAATAAATATTTAATCAGCAATAATTAGGACCCTAAAAAATATACAAATGTAATACCAATTCAGGAGCAGCTTACAAAATATATAATACCACAGAGAAACAATTACCCACATATCACTGCATTACAATAGTTTCCCCTTTAAAATAGAAATTGTATTAAGTCTATATAAAAAATAATCAAAAAGAAAAAACTTACCCCTATACTAACTGCCCTAAAAAAATAAACAACAAGAGGTGGAATTTATAAATTTAGGGGAATTTCTTTGTTGTGCCTAGAGATGGGCGAATTGATTCTAACGAAGTGGAATTTGTTTAGAATTTCAGAAAAACTTTGGTTCTGAACGAAGTCGAAGTTTGGGGTACTTCGCGTGAACGAAGTGTACTTTTGATTAATAAAATGGCTGCGAGCACATGGCGTTACATGGGGCAAAGAACTCTGGGAGGAAGAAGGGCATAGCCTACATGACATGTGCAGAGATGAAGCCAATCAGAGACCGGCGGGATTCGGTGACGTCACCGCACTATATAAGTCCGGGCGTGACACTGGGAGCTCATACCGCTCTCACTGTACTGATTAGGGAAGGTGCTGCCACGGCTGCTTATGATATCTCTTACTAAAGAACTCATTTTTAGTGTTGAGCGATTATTATCGACAAAGTTGAAATCGGCACAGTTTTTATGGTGATCAGATTTTTTAGATCATGCATAATTTAGGTTAAAATCTGTGCATCATCTATTAAGATCGCGCCATTTCGGCGCTTCTTGTCATTTTGGCGGCCAGCAAATCAGCTTACAGAAATAGAGCAGGGTGAGTTGTGTTTTGGCCCACGTCATGACGGGATGTGTATGATTGAGATTGGCTGGAAAAATCACATGACCTCGCTTTACATAGAACAGCATTTCCTATTCAGCCTTAGTGTCTCTCACATCTCAGACAGAAGGACATGCGCCTGCTTGTGTCCAAACAGCTCAGCGAAATTATTAAAATTTCTTCCCCAGAGAAACCTCTACATTCGCTGTGATCCTTACAATTTTGTTAGATTAGAGATTGGAAGATTTTATATAGTTTGGTAGAGAATTTTAAAGGAGCATCTACTCCTGTAAAGTCACGGGGGGGAGCGGAGGGAGGGGCCCCGCGGGCGAACACAGACAAGCTCTATAAAGAATACTGGATAAAGTTCACCAAACTTAGTGTAGAAAATTGCACTGCAATAGCTTTATTATTAACAGTTTTCTATTTAAATATTTCCTGGATATTGGGCACCTGAACTTATAGGGGTACACATCTTTTCAGTAACTGCAGGTCTCTTTGTTAGGTGCAAACTCCACTTTTATAATCAGTATACATTTCAGATAGGTGTTCATTTTCAATTTTGCCCATTTCACCTTTGTTGATATATCCACCTTCACTTAAATTTGAAACCCGCAATTTATATCAACCAGGTGAAAATTTAAAGGGCACCCGGGGGGAACGGGCGTTAACCCCCCAGATTTCCAATAAGCTCAATTTGGGCCGCATCTTTGGGGGGCAAGCGCTACCCAGGGAAGGGGCATATGTCCATGAAAATAAAAAGGGGTTAAAAACCCTTTTTCCGGCCTTTTTAAATGTGGGGGTCATGCAGGTTTTGGGGCTCATGCGGGCCGGACTTTTTAGTCAAGTCCAGTGAAACAAAAAGGTGGTTGAAAACTCCTTTTTTTCCGAACTTTTTAATCTGTGGATCAAAAGGTTTTAATGGTCAAATTTTTGCGGGGAATGGCAATTTTTCAAAGTCCCCGTGAAACTAAAATGGTGGTTTTAAAAAACTCCTTTTCCCCGACATTTTGAATCTGGGTCAGACAGGTTTAAAGGTCTTTTTGCGGGGACAGGGACAGATAAAACAATGTCCCTTTAAAAAAAATGGTGGTGAAAGACCCTTTTTCCCGAAATTTTTTAAAAGTGGGGGTCGCAAGGTTTGGGGGGTATGCTGTGGCCCAGGGGAAGGGATGCAATGTCCAGTTCATTAAAATGGGGGTTGAAAACCCTTTTTCCGGCACTTTGAATCTGGGGGGAATGCAGGTTTGGGGCTCATGCTGTGGCCAGGGGCATGTAATTTAATTCCAGTTTTAACTAAAATGGTGGTTGAAGACCCTTTTTTGGCATTTTAAAAAGTGGGGTCATGCAGGTTTTGGGGGTCATGCTGCTTTAGGGCAGGATATTAATGTCCAGTTCAAGTAAAAGATGGTCAAAAATATTGCCCTTCTGCACTTTTTTTAATTTTGGGTGTGCAGGTTAAGGTCATGTGTGGGACAAACAGGATTGTGAATGTTTTGGGGTTTTTTTTTTTGTGGGTTTTATAACCCAAGTGTTTCCTAAGTGTCGCACGTACCATTTGATGTTGTGGGTGTTTAAATTCCCCTTCTCCCACCTGTTTGGTGTAAGAAAGAAGGTGTTTTTTGGCTTCCCCTAACCCTTTAATGGGGCATCGTCATAATCGACTGCTCACTATCACTATCTTGTCGAGATGTCGACTATCGACCTCGCCGATGTCGATGGCCAACCAATCGCCAAAAACTACTCATTTTAAAACAGCGATTTTTTGGGGGGTTTTTCCAGCTTTTTTAGAGACTTTTTTTAACGTTCTATTTTTCATTTTGTGGGTATTGGAACTGAAGTTTCCAGTGTGTGCCCCAATCCCAGCTGCATATACATTTTAAGGGCTATCTCCCTCACAGCACATTGAATACCCAAAAGGGTTTAATCTAAGCCTTTTCCTGTTGAAATTCATTTAAAAAAAACCGCGTTTTTCCCAATCCAAATACCACTTAATTTTTTTTTGCTCAATTCTTATGCGAAATTTTAAAAATCCGGGGTTTTTAATTAAGCTTGTTTGTTTTGGTGGTCACAAAAAAGAAACCGTCTTTTTTCCCCGGGCCAAAAAAGAAATTTTTCCTTTACCCATAATTTTAACTGAGGGTTTAAATTTACAAGTTTTTCTTTTTGGGGGTTTTTTGTGTCCCTTTTAAAATACACGCCATTGTAACACGCTACAAACTGGTAGTTTTTTGGATGCTCAATTTTTGCGAAATTTTAAACATCCATTTTTAAAAAATTAACGTTGTTCTGCTTTTTGGGTCACAAAACAGAAATTTGCTTTTTCACCGCCAAAAAAAACTTTTTTCCCTGTAGAATAATTCATAACCAAAGGGTTTAATTACAATTTTTTTCTCTTGTTGTGTACCGTAAAATACCCCCTCCCCAATTGTAACACATACAAAACTGGAAATTTTTTGGGTTTGCTCTTTTTCCTTGGCCCCAATTAGATGCAGGGTTAAATAAGCTTTTGTTCTGCTGTTGTGGTCACTAAAAGAAACCTTCTTTTTCACCCGCCAAAGAAGCAATTTTGCCTGTTCCTAATTCATATCCAAAAGGTTTTAATTAACCCCTTTTTGGCATTTTACTTTCCCAAAAAATACACAGTGTTTTTTAAAATGACACATACAAAAAATTTTTCCCCCCCTTGCCATTTTTTGGGGGCGCAATTTATATCCAAGGGTTACCCAAGCTTTTTTACGGGGTTCATTTGGAGTAAAAACAGGGTGTGTATTTATCAAATACAGAATTTTCTTTAAAACCCAGTGCTGTACTTTTAGAACAAAAAATTTATGTCAGAAAAGGGGGGGTTTTGGCAGGCTCTTAAACCTGCGATTTGGCTTTTGGCACAAACATTCCTGGAGCCCCCCCGGTCGCACACACAAGGGGACGCCCGCACCCGGGGGCCCACTCGGTGGGGCCAGAACTGCCGGTTTCATCTAGCGGACGGGGGTTTTTTTTCAAAAACCAATGGTTTTTGTTTGGGGTTGCCCTAGGTCTCCACTTCCCCCCAGATGAAAAAACGGGAAAACCCCCAGCCAAATTCAGGGGGAAACGACGGGACACAACCCTTGGGTTGCATGGCCCGGGAGGGGGCCCGGGGCCCCCCTCCCTGTCCTCCCCCCGCCTCTGTTTCCCACCTTTTCCCCCTCAGCCAAAGATCTACTATTTTGGGCCCCGGGGCTCACGCCCCCTATATAGCAGGTTGAAAAATTTTTTGAGGAGGGCATCAGCACAAAAGGGCAGCTAAAGGGGGCCAATACCCCCCGCCCCTTGCATAGGCCAAAGTAAAAGATTTTAGAGGGGCTTTGGAGGTCATTTGTAGGGGCCAGCCTCGGGCAAAAACCAAGAGGGGGTTTTGGGGAAGAAATTAAAGTTTGGAAACAAAAATAGTTATGATTTTGCCGACCACACGGGGGAAACCCGGTTTGAGGCAAGGGCTTCAGAAGGGGGGCGCAGCTTGCGTGTCAGGCAGCGGCGCGCCAGCAATTTGGGTTGTGGGGCCCGGGTGGGGAAACAGATAGCACATTGGGTGAGGCCCAGGACCCAAGGGGCCAGGGGGTTAAAAAACCCCATTTCCCCGCAGGCCAAGAAAGTAGCGGAAACAGGGCTCAGCGAGGCAGCGGCGGAAAACCCTTTCAGTGCTGACGTTGGCGAAAAATCCGATCCCGGGGCCCGGTTTTTGGCAGTTCTTTGCTAAGACACCGGGAGGAGCCGAATAAGGGTATATTTTTAGAATCTGTGGAAAGAAAGTGAAGGTGGCCAAGGAGCTAACGTTGGCACCAGGGCCCCCCCCTGCGTCAACACATCAGCTTCACCATCGGGGGCCCTTTTGGAGAAAGGGGGCCCCAGCTGTGGTTTTTTCCCACCTGCCACCCCAGCAACAGCAGCATCAGCCCCCAGGGGCACCTTTCCAAATTGTAGCCAGTAAAAAGGCTCCACCCCCCCTCGGGGCAGAAGGGAGCTGTTTCTTTTTGGCAATCATCCCCCGGGTTCCAGATGCTCCTGCCCCCTCGCTACTCATTAAAACCCAGCAGTTGTTTTAGCGAGGCGATAGCAAAGAGACAACATAAAGCTTTCCCAAACCCCCTAAGGTTCAGCCTGACCCGTGCTCCTTCCAAGTTTTTGGGGACTGCATCCCCCCTTTTCCCCAAAAGGTGGACCGCACTTTCAGAAGGGAAATTATGGCTTGTGCCGAGCCGAGATGGAGAGTTCCCAAAGGGGTAATTTCTTTTCCAAAAAGGCATACCAAACACTTCAAAAAAAATTAGAACAGAAGGTGGGGCCTTTCCCTTTGGGGCTTTAAACGGTTTTTTTCCAAAAGGGGCCCCGGGAGCAAAGGGCGTCCTTTGGGGCAGTAACTACGGTCAGGGCCAGTACATGTCCTTTACGGCCCCCGCGGAATGTGCTTCCTGCCCCGGCCACCAACAACTTTGGGCAGGAGAACCCCCGCTTTTCCCCCCCCCACTTGTCAATGCGCCAATGCCCTTTCCCCCACCACCATCTCAGCCTCCACAAGTAAATGCTCCATCATACCACATGTGTAAGGCCCCGCGGTGTCACGCATTTTTTACACCTTTGGGTTCCTCGGGGAACGAAGTCACACAGGGGAGGAAAATGGGACCGCTTCATGCAGCAAAAATCGATGTGGGCTTTCTCCCGCGCCAACTGCAAATCGGAAAACCCCTGGTGGAAAGGGCAATGGAGGGAAAATGGTGGCCTTTCGCACCGAGGAGGGAATGTCCATACGTCCTTCATGGCCACGTTTCAATTGGGGGGTTTGGGAAAAAGGGCCGAAGGGCCCTTTCCCCCGATCTTTTAAAAAATTCTGAAAAAAGGCCAGGGAAACTGTGCATGCCTTCACCCTTCCACAAAGCCAGGGAAAACACTCCCAGTTTCAGCGGCAGAACGGACACCCCCAACACACTCTGATATTTCGATGTTTTCCACCCTTTTAAATTCCCCCCTGCACATGTGGACCGACGTATGAAAAAGAAAAGGCCATTTAAAGATTTTTTTATGATCCCCGGCGGACAGGGGGAAATTCCCCCGTGTAACTTTGATGCAGCCAGTGGGAACTCATGCGTGACACCTGCCGTTTGGGTTTAGGCCATTTTGGGAGGCCACGTTTTTTTGGGCATCGACAAAGGGCTGGGGGATGAATAACTCATTCCCGGGTTCATGTCCTGGAACAGATTCTGGGGAAAAACTGTCTGGGCAGGGGGCTTGGGGAAATGGCGACTACATCTTTGGGCCACATTAAAATCCGGGTGGACGAAATGGAGGGAGGAGGGGGGAGCATTTTCTGGTGAAATGAGTGGGGTTTTCTACCCAAATTTACAAGAGAAGGAGCAGGAGCAGCTGGAGGAGGTAGAAGGAGAGAGGAAGACGAGGGAATGACCCGCAAGCACCGTGGCAGTAAACAGTGGGGATTGAGGCAAGGGGAAAAACCCCCGAGTCCCCTTCTGAAAAATGGCCCACAGCATGCTGAATTTTCCCGGCTAGGACAGCCGAATAGTCAGCATCCGGCAGAGGGTTTGACTTCTGGCTCTCCCCCCCTATTGGACCCTCGCTACCGCCCCAAAATGGGAGCCTTTTTTCCCAGCTATTGCGAGGGAGGACAAACTCAAATACGATAGGGAAATCCTCCGTAGTCAGGGGCCCGCTCCCTAAGTGCACCAACGTCCAACATCTGACAGTCTGACCAGGGGTTGTTCACCCGCTCACGTACTACTGCCGCGGCTTCTGGGGAAGGTGGGGGGGCTAGGAGCATACCACTTCATCAGCAGCAACCTAAGTCTGGAGCCCATGATGAGCAGCTTCCTTCACCCACCTAGTGGGGAGGGCAGTCGCCAGCACAGCAGAAGAACCTGGACAGTCCCTGAACCAACAGGTGGGGGCCTACTTGGACAGCACTCTGCAAGCCCAGTTAAAAGATCCCGCTGGACTACTGGGCACCCAAAACTGGATGTGTGGCCCCCAACTTGCTGAGTTTGCAGTGGAAAAACTGTCCTGCCTGGCCAGTAAGTGTGGCATCAGAGCGGGTGTTCGGTGCGGCGGGGGCCATCGTTACCCCAAGGAGAACCCGCTTGTCCATGGGAAATGTGGAACGACTGACCTTTGTCAAGATGATTCAGGCATGGATCGGCCAGGATTTCCACACACCAATGCCTTAGGCGTCAGACTACATCAGCCATGACGCCTCACCCAAACTGTGAGAAATGAGTCTGGGTCAAACTACCGCCTCAGCCAGTATTCGTTTCCGCCACCCGCCTGATGCCACAAAATCTGCTGACATTTTTCTCCATCTCCCACCAACCATTTTTTACCAGGGACTGGTATTCCCACCCCCCTCCACACTCTGTCATGTGCCACTCTATGACCTCATGCTGCTGCTGCTGTGTTTGGGGGCCGGGGACATCCACACTGTTCATTGTGCCACTCTCTAAACCCATGCGGTGCTCTGCCTCCATCACCTCCCTCCCTGTCATTGTGCCACTCTGTGGCCTACACCTGTTTTTGCCACCTCCAGAAGTCACTGTGCCACTGCCTGACCTCATGCTGCTGCTACCGTGACCTCCACACGGGTGTCATTGTGCCACTCTGTGCCTACTCCAGTTTTTGCCACCTCCAGAATGTCATTGTGCCCACTGCCTGACCTCATGCTGCTGCTGCCCTCACCCCCCACACTGTGTAAATTGTGTCACTCTCTGGCCTACCCCTGTTTTTGCCACCTCCAGAAAGTCATTGAGCCACTGCCCGACCTCCTGTTGCCGCTGCCGTGACCCCCACACTGTGTCCTTTTGCCACTCTGTGGCCTACTCCTGTTTTTGCCACCTCCAGAATGTCATTGTGCCACTGTTTGACCTCATGCTGCTGCTGCCGTGACCTCCACACTGTGTCATTGTGCCACTCTGTGGCCTACTCCTGTTTTTGCCGCCTCCAGAATGTCATTGTGCCACTCTCTGACCTCATGCTGCTGTGGCTGCCGCCGTCACCTCCACACTGTCACTGATGCTGCCACCTGAGCTCTCAGCTTGTTTTTTTCCAGCTTTCGCTGCCATGACTTTATCAGGCTACATTCCCGCTTGAGTTTTTTGGTCAGTTTGGCCCTCTTAAGTGCCCAGGGAATTTTATAGTAAAGCGATTCTAAGAGCGACGGCAGTCATGTGCGTGTCGTACTAAAACACATTGTATGAAGATCAAACCAAGCTCCCTCTGCATATTTAAGCATGGCACAACGTTCTTCAGCACCCTGCAGGCTCTGTGCAGCCTGGAAATAGCTGTTTTTTAACGTTATTCGTCCTGAAGTAATTCGGACCGAAACGAATTTTGTCGGAAAATTCGGCGAAGTCACCGAATCGAATTTTTGAGAAATTCGCCAATCTCTAGTTGTACCCCTATTAAATGTTGCCCGTCAGTGGTAGAATCGCCCCGATAAAGGACGGTTCCACTATAACAAGCCTATCCCTATCCTCTTGAAGATATACACGATATTAAAATATTTACTCATACCAGGACGTACAAATGATAACATTACTCAATGACTACTTATCTATATTTCTTATAATGACTTATACAAAGCCCATATAGTTCTCCAGTGAACCCAACGCGTTTCCCCCAAAAAGCTACGGGGTTCATTCGGGGTACAAATTACTGAAGATACTTATACTTATGAACCATAGAAAAATTTAATTTTTCCCTGGCAAAAATATACTCAACTGATCCAGTGGCTATGATTCCGCCATCAGGAGTATCCCCAGGGTCGTATGCAGCACCTGGTTTATGAAATAGGCGGAAATGATGTAAACCCCTTCTCCTTATATAACATGAATATCCCCTGACCTGTATAAATAAACACTTATTGTTATAAAGTACCTTATTTTACAAGTTTGTATGTTATACAGCGTCCCAGTCCCTTAACTCTCCCGTGCGGCGTACTCCGCTCCATAGTGCGCAATACCGGAAGTACGTTGCAAACTACCAGAAGTGTCCCAGACAACGCGCGTCCTTGGCAACTGACAAGAACACCGCGAGATGTCTGGAGTATAAAGGAGTATAGCATCCTTGACAACTGCCCACTGTATACACAAACTACTCGCGGAGAGGGTTACATGGTAAAGCGCTATGCTTAACAGGATTAAACTATAAACTTTATAAAATTTACTGTTCTCATAATTCAAAAACCAATTTCTATATTGCATACAGGGTTTATTCATGCTAAAAAATGGGGTACATATAATCAGGTGTTCCAGTTGCCCCTGTATTCGTCAAACTGGACAATCACCTGATAAAATGCTACATTTTGGGCTAAAACCATCTTTGAGCCCAATCCAGTCAATTTCTTAGTGAAAAAATAGATATTCCTGTAGGTACTTGAATCCATTCTGAAGGAAAAAATGATGGTAAATCATTAATAATGTTGTTATTTACAAAATGCATCCAAAATCCAGAGATTCATTAAGCCCCTGTGGGCTGATTGCATCCTATAAATCCATTGAGTTTCTTTACATAGAAATCTATTATTCCAGTCTCCCTTCCTGGGTGAGGGTCTTATAACTTCAATAACCAAAAACTTGAGAGAGTTACTGTCTCCATTATGAAAAATCGTGTACTTGAAAGTAGGGGTGTATCTATTTTTTGGGGAATATCGCCCAGATGTTCCCCTACCCTTCGCCTGAAGGCCCTTTTTGTTTTTCCCACATAGTCATAGGGGGCATGAGCAGGGGCACCAAAAATATACCCCCCCCTCTGTTTTGGGAATTGCAAAAAATTTTCGATAACAAATTTTTTTTGTTAGGGAAACAAATGCAAATATTTTTCCCCGGGGTATTTTAGGGAAAAAGGGCCCCAATCCCTGACCACACCTTTTAAAATTCACATTTGGGTTTTATCAAGCATGAACCCCTCATTGTAAAGGGGTGGGTTGTGGCTATGCACAAAAATTTAAATAAAAGATCTTTCCTCAACGTTTAAATTTTCTTAGGGGCGCCCGGGACAAGTCCCAGTTTTTGATAAGGCGGGAAAAGTTCCCAATATTTTTTAAAAGGGGGTTAAATAGTGTTGGCATTTTTTTTCGTCAAAGTTGAAATCGGCACGTTTTTTTGGTGATCGAAAAATTTTAGGTTTATGCGGGTTTTAAATTTAAAGGGTTTAAAATTGTGCCTTTTTCTATTAAAATTTACGCCTTTTGTCCTTCCGTAAATTTTTGGGGCCCGCAAATTTAGATTACGAATAGAGCAGGGTGAGGGTGTGTGTTTCGACGTCATGCTGGGGTTTTGTATTGGGTTGCGATTGGCCGGAAAAATCATGACCCCCGTTTTTTCAAGAAACAGCGTTTCCCGTCTGCCCCGTGTCTCCCCAGCGTTTTATTGGGTAGAAAATGCGCTCTGCCTGTGGCCAAAAAAAGCCCCAGTGAAAATTTTTCCCTTTTTTTGCCCCAAAAGGGGAAAACCCCTACTAAATTTGCTGTGTTTCCCTTAAAAATTTTGTTAGATTAGAGATTGGAAGATTTTTTGTAGTTAGGTAGAGAATTTTAAAAGGGGAAACTACCGCGGGAAAAATAAGTGGGAAACGGGGGGGGGGGGCCCATGGGCGAACAAAAGGCAAGCTCTATAAAGAACACTGGAAAAAAGTTCCCCAAAACTTAAATGTAGGGCTTTTCCTGCAATATCTTTATTATTAACAGTTTGCTATTGAAATATTTCCCGGTTTTTAAGGGGAAACCTGAACTTATATTAGGATAAACATAATTTTTTAGTAATGGGAGGTCTCTTTTGTTTGGTGCAAAAATCCACTTTTATTATTCCCCCCCCCCCCCCCCCCCCTATTCATTTCGATTGGTGTTGATTTTCAATTTTAACCCCTTCCCCCTTTGTTCATATATCCCCCTTGGACTGAAAAACTTAAAACCCGCAATTTTTTAGTCACCAAAGGTTTAAATTTAAAAGGGGCAAAAAAAAAACCCTGTATTATACGAAAACATAACAAAATACGTGTTTTTTTATTTGGCGCACTTCAGCTTTGTTCTTTTACGCGTTGACGTTAAAAATTTAAAAAAGCAATTTTATGTCACCACAGGTGAATTTTTAAAGGTGAAAAAATTTCCCTTATTATTCGAAAAAAATAAAAGATAAGTGTTTTTTTTACTTTGGCGCCTTTCGCTTTTTTCATTGAGCAAACTTGCACGTAAATCTTAAAACAGCAATTTTTTAGTCACCCCGGTGAATTGAAAAAAGCAAAAAATTTCCGTGTATTATACGAAAAAAATAACAGATAAAGTGTTTTTTGATTTTGACGCACTACAGCTTTGGGTTTTTGGCAGCTTGCATTAAATCTGAAAAAAAAACTTTTTTTTTAGTCCCACAGGTGAATTGAAAGGTTTCAAAAAAATACCTTTTATTTTTTCCCAATACATTTCAAATTTGTGTTTTTTTTTCTTTGGGCCAACCCCCAGCTTTTTTCTTGACGCAGCTTGCACGTAAAACTTAAAAAAAGGAAAATTTTTTAGTTTACCCCCAGGTGAAATTTTGAAAGGTGGAAAAAATACCCTGTTTTATACGTAAAAATAAAAAAGATACGTGTTTTTTTTACTTTGGCGCAAAACGCTTTGTTTATTGACGCAGCTTGCCGTTAAAATTTTAAAAACAGCAATTTTATTGTCCCCCCCGGGGAATTGAAAGGTGCAAAAAAAACCGGTTTTATACGAAAACATAAAGATAAAGTTTTTTTTTGCATTTTGCCCAGTCCAGATTTTTTTGTTTGAGGGCACCTTGGCAGTTAAATTTTAAACCAGCAATTTTGTTTTGATTAAAAGGGGTTTTAGGAAAAGCGGGGATTTTCTGGTTTTTTTTAATAAGAGAATTTTAAAAAATATTCCTTTACCTTTCAAATTTTTATATTTCTGAAAAATGGGGGCGAAAATTTCGGTGGTTTAAGGGGCAAAAAAGGGGGTTTTGCACATGGGGTAGAGGTACGGAGGGTGCTCCTTCCCGTGCTGGCCCACAACAAGGGGTTTCCAGGGATTTGTTTAGTTGCAAGGGGCCGTCCGGCCCGTCATCGCGGGTCGGGCCCTGTGTTCTCAGTAACGAACAGGGGTCGCCCAAACTGTCCTTTAGTGGGTTTAAAGCAAAAATGCATCCAACAGTCTTACCTCCTCGTTTTCCCGTCACGGCCAAATGTCGTCATCAGCATCATCAGCATCCCTTCCCAAAATGAAGCAGGCCCCAAAAGTCAATCGTGTACCCCCAATGTGGATAATCCATTTTTTGAAAAACCCCTTTGTGACAAAATGGGGTTGGGGGCAGGAAAGGGATGTTTAAAAGGGTCAAGAGGGTGATTTAGCTGCTTTGATGCCCCGTTTTTGTGCCATAAAAGGGGGGAGAAAAGGGAAAAAGGTCAATCGGCCCAAAAAAAAACCCGGGCGGTGGGGAAACCCTTGCAGGCCCCCTTTTGGGGTTTGGGTTTTAAAAAACCAACCTTTCTTTCCCCCCCCCCCCGGAAAACCCCCAAAAAATCCCCCCAGCACGACCAAGTCACCTGTGTTGATGATGATGTTGATGATGGCATTGCCGGTTTCCCTGTGGGGTTTTTCCGCAGAATTTTTCTTGCGAAACGCTTCATCAGTGGACGAGGAGGAAGACGGGGGTAGTGTTTAATTTTTTTTTCCCGGGGCCCCCCCAAAAAAAAGGGAGGGGGCGGGCGCAGAAGTCCCCAGATTTGATTCCGCCAGCCCACGGTCAGCGCAAAACCCCCCCCTCGCTCATTTGCCCTTTAAAAAAGGGCCCGGGTCTCTCAAAACCTGGGGCCCTTTTTTGAGCAAGCCTCTGATTCACCCCGCGCTGTCATATTTGGGCCCTTTTCCGGGAAAAGCTAAAAGAGGCAAGAAAACCTTTAAATTGGGTTTAAACCCCCCCCAAATGTCTGTCACATGCAGCGAATGATCGTTGAAATGGAGGGTACCCCCTTTTGGGCCCAAAAAAAACCAGACCCACGCCGGGCCTCCAACCACTGTCACCCTATGGGCTCCGCCTCCCCCTCCTCCCCCACCACCAAACATTTCCCCAGCTGCCCATGTCTCTCAGGGGTCATGTCAGGGATTCCCCCTTCTTCGCCCCACCGTGGGCCCAAATACCACCAAACACCCCCAGAGACCAAACCCACCCCTTCCCTTCCCCCCAGTTTGACGACCTGGGACGCCGTTTCAGCGGCAAGTTTTAGGCCAGCCCTTTGTCTTTTCCCGGTTTGGGAAACAGAAGAAACACTTTTAAACCCCAAAACCCTCCCCAAAACCCAAAAAATGAAAGTCGGCATTTTCCCGGTTTTGGCCCTTTGGGAAAAGTTTCCTTTCCCTTGATAGACACAGATGGGTTTTCCCCCACTTCATGGCCCTTGCCTGCCCCCAATACCAGAGGCCGAGCAGAGGCAATTCTTTGCCAGAAAAGCGTATGCCTGGCCAGCCACGTGTCATCTAAATATTTCATGCGCATTGTCTGCATCTGTGGCTGGTAAATCCATCTGACCACCGACACATGGACTTGTAAGCTGGCCCAAGGCCGCTATATCTCTGTACAGCTCACTGGGTGAGCTGGGTGGATGTCTTTGGGGGGTGACGGTGGGCTCTCAGGCTCGGGCGCACGCTCTTTCAAGTAAACCGAGGGATGTGGTGCAGGGCTTTTCCCCAAGGGTCACTAGTGGATCCACGTGCCCAGTGAACCATAGCGTTTAGAATAATTAATCTGTCTTGGAGGACCGTCCCCACACAAGGGTAAGGAGCTGGTGGAGGTCTCCGCAAACTTAGACGAGTGCTGGGCCTGGTGACAAGAACTTGTGACAGGCTAGGTGGTATGGGATAAGACAAATCTGCTGGCCGCCCTTAGATCGGTATGCTGGAGCACATACTTGCTGGCTAATGTCATGAACTTGGGTCGTCCAGAAATTTCTAAGAGTTCCCTGGTCTGGACTTGCCTGCTGAAAAGGCTCGAGGTCTGGAGTTCGATTCCGCGTTCGACCTTGCTTGACCCGCTGCTGCGTTGCAGCGTCAGCTAGGCCTCCCCGTCATCCGTTTTCTCATTGTTGGCGTTGGAACACGCTGGGGAATTCACCCTTCACATGCTCCATCGATTGTTGCGCAGCAGCGTAAATGCCATAGCAGTACGAAGTGAAACATGGCCTGGACAAGCAGCGGTGGCGGACTCGGGGTGTTGAGCCTCCGAGAGTGGAGGCAGGTGAAAGAGCTCTGCACATTCTTGCCAGTTTTGAAGAAGCACAAAAATGGTAGTGGGACATTGCCTTGTCAGCGATGAGCATTGTGGTGATCTTAGTTCTGGAACGAGTCGTTGGACACTCTGTGAAACAAAACAGGTCCGCCGCGACGGAGGAGGAGGAGACGGACACAGATGGGACACGGATGCCTTTCTCTCGTAAATCACAAGGCCCCTTGGACAGTTTTCAAAATTTCATCGGTCTTCATTAGGCACGTGGTTCGGGGTTCCAGAGCTAGTGCAAGTGGCGCATCAGCTCTCTGGGTGCATCATCTCAGGAAGTCAGGGTGTGTTGTAGCTGTGCCGGAGCGGGCAGCGGAGGAAGGAGGAGGAGGATGCTATTCCTAGCACGATGTTACTGCGTCCCTGCCTTGGGAAGAGGTTGGCCGCGCGAATTTGAGGGGAGGAGGAAGGGGATGTGGAAGATCAGTCGTGGCCCTAGTGCCCCTCGACCCGAGGCTTGGGGAAATCAAGGCTATGTCTCACATGGTGCTTGGATTGCTCCCCATTTCCTCCAACTTGGATCTGCTATTAAGGCCACACAATGAACAACAGTTACTGGGTGGCCAACCTCATGGATACCCGGTACAATACAAAACTAAGCACTTTCTTCCACCCACCCAAAATTAGAGAGTAAAATGAGGAAAATGGAGACCTTGTGATTGATCAACTGGGGAATCTGTTGCGTCTTGCTTTCACGTTCCTCAAATGTCACGGTGGTTGGATACAATGCAGCGACGTGACAGAGTAAGAGTGCAAGTAGCCGTAGCGGCCAAGCAGCAGCAGCAGCAGCAGGCAACGGTGGCAGAAGCCTAATGGGTGAACTCTGGCAATCTTTATTTACCACCTCACAACGCATGCAATGCGGGCACACTACAACACCCAGAGACCAGCTTAAGATCATGGGTTGAATCGGACTATCTGCGTCTCTCAACACGATGTTTTTTGTAGTGTTCCGGACCAATTGACTTCTGGGTATCCAAAATGGACGAATGGCCCGAGACTGGCTCGCCACGCATGAGGTGTTGTCTGCCCCAGCAGCAGGTCATATCTGTGCGGCCTTCAGGCACAGCCGGAGGAGTCATTACAGACAAAGCATGGGTTTCCACAGATAATGTGGATCGTTGACTTTTCACAAGAGGAATCAGGAATGGATCTCTGATTGAGGTTGTGGCCCCAATTGCCGAGGTCACCGATTGTTGCTGGTCTACTTAACATTCTCTCCAAACAGAAATGGTCCTCTTGACAAAACTTATTTTTAAAATGATAAATTTCTTACTGCTATTTTTATTTCTCAGATTCACCAACAGTTCATTTTGTGGTTTGCTGTGAGGAGATGTAAAAGGACACCAAGGTTTTCATGACAAAACCATATTCCATTTGTTCACTTCTATTTAGAATTTTTCGCCATTGTCAATGGGTTTTGGGGTCATGTTGCTAACAATTTTTAACAGGGCTGAGAAGTCATATTTTTAATTTTTTTGGGGTCTTGTTTGTGTGAGATACAGCTATAATCATGGTCTTTGGACGATATGTGGCTTTATATACAGAGGCATTTCTACCCTCTCAATTTTTAAAAGTGGCTGAGAAGTATTTTTTATCATTTTTTGGGTCATGCTGCTTTGAAATGCAGCCAATACTAAAGGTCCTATTCTAAAAAATGTTTGTTTCTAATAGACATATTTGTTATTCACAATTGTCCAAAAGGGTAATGGGTCATGTTTGGAATTTTTGGGGGCATTTTGCTTTGTGGACATGCAGCTATACTACAGGTCCTATTATAATAATGTTGTTTCTAAACAGACATTTGTTCTTACAATTGTCCAAAAGTGGCTCCTCAAGGGTATGCTTTGATTTTTGGATGGGCATTTTTGCTGTGACATGCAGCTATACTACAGGTCCCTATTATAAAAAATTGTTTGTTTTTCTAACAGACATTTGTTCTCACCAATTGTCCAAAGTGGCTCATGGGTCATGCTTTTAATTTTTGGGGGCCTTTTGCTGTGACATGCAGCTATACTACAGGTCCTATTATAAAAAATGTTGTTTCTAACAGAACTTTGGTTCTTCACAATTGTTCAAGAGTGGCTCAAGGGTGATGGTGGCTGTCAGAAAAGGAATAGTAGGACCATGTTATGGAACATATTCGCAAAATGAATTGTTTTTGCATGATCTTTATCATAGCTATCAATCCCTGTATTGAGACAACCCATTTAATATAATTATAAAAAAAGAGAAACAAAGACATGGTGGGATTCCATCCTATTTTTAAAAAAGTGTTTTCTAGTATTAAACAACTAAAACACTTGCATGTACAAATAGCTGTTAAAAAAAAATTTCCTCTGAATTGTACAAGGAAGGTACAGGAAAACGTGACCAGATGTAGGGTTATCAGAGGCATGGGAGTATGGATAGACGGACCACGAGAACAAGAGTTCAGAGACCATTTCCTCCAAGAACGTTGAGTAAAATGAGGAATAAGAATGCAAGGGAAAAAAGGGCACTGGGTTGTAACAGGAGCGTTAACCACAGTATTTCAAGTGAAGCTCAATTGGTCCGCACTCATACGGAGGGGGCGAAGCGGATACCCAGGTTTGACTGGGTTAAGAGGATGGCTGGAGTTCTCACACTTCCGCTCCGACTCTGCTTCAGCACGACCAGTTTTCGTTTGCTTACGTAATCAGCGGCATTTTAACCTGTGTGTTAAAGATGACGGACGCCAGGCCTGGGCTCTCACCGCACCACTGTAAAACTCCGGCCCTGGGTCATGCTGTGGCACAGGGACAGGTATATCAATGTCCTGTTCAACTAAAATAGGTGTTGAAAGACTCCTTTTTCAGCACTTTTTATCTGGGGGTCAGACAGGTTTAATGGTCATACTGCGGTCCTGGGGACAGGTGATAGTCAAAAGTCCAGTTCAACTAAAAATGGTGGTTTAAAGACTCCTTTTTCGGCACTTTTTAATCTGGGGGATTTTCAGTAGGTTTAATAGTCATTGCTGCGGTCCAGGAAAGGTATATTCAATGTTCCCAGTTCAACTAAATGGTGGTTTTTGAACGGACTCCTTTTCCGGCACTTTTTTATCTGTGGGGTCAGATAGGTTTAAGGGTCATGCTGCGGTCCAGAGGACAGGGTTTGTCACTTTCCAGTTTCAACTAAAAAGGGTGGCTGAAAGACTCTTTTCCGGCACTTTTAATCTGGGGGTCAGAGTGGTTTAATGGTATGCTTGCGGTCCAGGACAGTTCTAGTCAATGTTCCAGTGAAATAAAATGGTTGGTTTGAATGACCCCTTTTACGGCACTTTTTAATCTGTGGGTCAGACAGGTTTAAAGGGTTATGCTGGCGGTCCAGGACAGGGTTTGTCAAGTCAGTTGTTCAACTAAAATGGTGGTTCAAAGATACTTTCTTCGGCACTTTTTTAATCTGTGGCATGCTAGGTTTTTAGGGTGTCATGCTCGTTCAGGACATGGATATTCAATGTCCAGTTCAAGTAAAAGGATGTTTCAATCATACTGCCTTCATGGCATTTTTATGTCGTGGTGATTGCAGGTTTTAAGGGTCATTGCTGAGGTTACAAGAAGGGATAGTGAATGGTGTAGTGTGACTTTTTTTCTGTGCTTTTATAGCCTAAGTGTGTTGGCCTAAGATGTAGCAGGTATCCATTTGACTGTTGTGGCTTTAATTCCAGCTTCTAGCCATTTTGGGTGTAAGAATGGGGTGTTGTTCTCCCATGACTTTAATGGTCATCGGGGATGAATCGATATCGACTATCGAAAAACCTTACGATGGTGGCGACTATCGACTTCGCCCATGTCAAAGAACGTAATTCAACACTACTTAAAGCACAACCCCAAGTAAACGTAAGGTTTACAAGACTGTTGGGTTTTGCAACTTCCCTGATCCTCAAATCTATCTTTTATTGCCCCCCCCTTGTCCCTTTTGAAGACTCATTTTGGGGGAAAATGACATTAACATTTCCGTAATCTTTTTTTTCCCAATTTTAATAACACTAAAATTGCCTTACCAATTGCGGGGGTTTTTCACCCCCATGTGGGTTTGCAGAGCGGATTTTCTAAGATAAACCCCAAATTTTTACCCTTATGGGGGGACGGGTTAAACCCCCCTCAGTGAAACGGGTTAAAACACTACAAACACGGGTTTGGGGTAATTCCTATGTTTTTGGGACACTTTAGAGATTGTTTCGCACAATTTTCTCTCCCTTAGGAGTAGGAAACTGCTTGTTTCAGTATTTACGGGCCAATTATCAACTCAGGGAAAAGGCCTCTACACTTTGTTAAATTAATAAAGGATCAGAATTGTCCAAAAACCATGATAAAGACCCAATCAAGGCCTTCTCCAATAACTGGTGTCCCCCCCCGATCAACCCCTTTTATGGTATGCACAGGTAGCACCGACTATTCACAAATTTAGGGGGGGAAACCATCTTCTCCCAGAAACATGTTTTTGTATGGGGTCATTTGTACAAGTTTCTTTCCATAAGTGGAGTGGGCACATGTATATTAAAGATTGAAATGCTCTGGTCTCTCTCTAAAGAGGAAATAACATTGACAAATTCCAAGACATGATTACAAAAAGAACGAAGGGACCAAACCCCTTTGATCAAGTTAATCCAGCCTTATGCTTCACCCTTTAGTCTAAATTCCCATTTCAGGGAATATCTGGGATTAAATCAATAACTTTTCAGCTAGGAAAACTTTTTTTACAACATCACTGATGAGATTTTTGTGCCATTCAGTACTTAACAACAAACCAAGTTTCACCAAAGGGGTTAAAACAGCACTCCTGGGGGGGGTTGGGCTTTCTTTCGGCCAGCGGGGCGGGGGCCTGTGTTTCATTGGGCCCCCCCTGCTGTAATTACTAAAACCCAATTTTTTTAGTAGAGTAGACTTACACGCCACCCGTACTTGGTAAAACAATTTCGAGCAGAAACATATTGGCCCCGTAGAAATGTTTTTTGGGTAATCCCGCCCAAATTTGGTTTTGTGGCATCGGTGGGTGGTGGGGGATTGCAAAATCGCACCCATTTTTATGTTTGTGTTGTCATCTGGATCAAAGGTAGGGGTATTTAAGGAAAGGTTTCAAAACCAAAACGGTTAAGGTAAATATTTTGAATGTTATATCAATTTGTTGCTGGGAGCAAAAGAGACCCCTTTTGAAAAAATTCAGGGGCTAATTTGAAATTAAAAGAATTTCTGTAATTATCAAAAGGGGAAAGGAAAATTTGTGGAAATTGTAATGCTAAATTTAATTGATAATTTAAAGGCATCCCCTTTTGATTGTCAGCCACCATTTTAGCTAAGTATGATAAAATTCCTAAAATTTTTTTGTGTTTGAAAAAAGTGACACTTCAGTATAAAAAATTTAGTAGGAAAATCAGCTATTGATTTAGAAGGCATATTTTTTGTATAACCCCGTTTGAGGGGCAGATTGACTAAAAAATGTTCTTTTTGCAAATGCTGTATCTAGGTGAAATGTTATTTCAAATTAATAATTATAACATGTCATGAGCCGTCAGCATTTTATTAAATATTGTAATGAACCTAATTAATAGTAATGCAAGGCACACCTTATGAATCCTTATTGGTCGGTTCATAATGATGCTGTATCACGGATTGGATTTTGATGTAACCATCTGTTTTAATGGACACGCCTAAAACCATTAAAAGACGCTGTAAGTCAATAAAAATTTGTTCTAATCAAACCTTGATTTGAATCCAACGCGTTGTCATTCGATCGTGGAAGACTGAGCAGGCCCCAGGCCCAAGGCCATATTAATCTATAACAGGAATAATGGAAGTTGTAGTTTCCCAACAGTTGGAGGATCACAGTTTGAGGATGCCTGGTGTAGACTGTCAGGAAAAGGAAGTCACCTGTGATGACGATGACATTGCGGATCCAACATGGTCTTTTCAGCAGCAGTTGCTTGTGAGCCCCTCATCATTCTCCAGTGAGGAGGATGATGGGGTAGTGTCAGTGCCAGTGCGGGTCCGTCCGCAGAAAGGGAGAGGGCGGTCCACTAAAATTAATCCAACAGCCATGGTCAGTGGTGGCAGCGGGAACATCGCTACTAGGTTTTCACCTTCTAAGAGGTCCAGGACCTGTGAAGCCTGGGCCATTTTTTAACAAGCCTCAAATTCGCTGGCCGACGACTAACCAACAACATAGAGGATACCACAAGGACACAAGCAAGAAAGGACACAAGAGATAAGACAACACAGAGCACCAACAGACTACAACACAACAAGGATCAGGCAGGGAGTGTGGAGAGAATCAGGCTTATAACCACACAGGTGGAAGGGGATTGGCAGAGGAAGCCCAACCCTGCTGCACACTGTGGGAATAAAGGAGTGCAAGTTGTGGTCGCCGCCTTCTATAGCGACAAGGAATTAGGGCAGCAGCCAAGATGGAGGAGCAGCATGGCCAACATGGGAAAAGCCGCACAGCAACTGCAAGTGGCTAAGCAGCAGCGACAGTGGCACAGCAACAGGAACCAGATCTGCAATAGGAACACAGGTATGTCCACAGTTTGCTGCAGAGGCTGTGGCGTAAGAACAAGAACAGGAACACTGCCATGTCCACGGCCCAGAACAGAGACCGCTGCGCGGACCGAGACAGTGATGAAGTGATATAATGGTTCTCAAAGGGAAAGAGGTTCCTACAGGAAGAGAGTACAGGACACGCTATCATTCAGTCCTAACGAGGATACACAATTCAAGCTAAATATCCACTGACATTTGCTCTGCAACATCAGCCTATGCCAATCTCCCCATGTGTGTGTTAATGCCAAGGAACCATAAAGAGTCTTCAGCACCAGGGTGCTTCCCTCTCATATGCTGTGAGATTGGGGTATCCACAGATAATGTCCCCCATATGATTACAGATTAAGGCGAGGGCCAAACAGCATAGGACCAAAACTGTCGAAAAGCTGACAGGTTTTTGTCCGATGCACGATCGTGGTTTTTTGTCACATTCTGCGCAAAAACTGTGGTTGGTTTTACTTTATTTTTCCATTGGCCCATAGAACTGAATGTGCGGAAACCGACGGAAAAATGCAATACGCTGGCGGTTTTTACAATGTGTTCCTAGAACAGCCGGCGCCAGAAAACCATTTAAAAAAAAATGCTCGGTGTAGACTACAGATCGATTTTTGTATTAAAGTCTATGGGCTGGCTGAACGGTCAGATTTTCAGCGGTTTCAAAATGCTAAAACCTGTGTATCTGCAGTTTTAAAACATTAATAATTTTGATTAATATATATTTTTTCTCTCCTATAATGATTATATTTACAATACAAGAGCAGTGAATGAGCGGCTCAGTCTCTGTCTCTCTCTGGTTTATGGCAGCAGTCACGCTGTGACATCGATGAGGTTTTAAGACATGAACAAATAAAAATAGCCCGAACGCATCTCCTAACATCCGAGACAAGACTGCTCTCCCTGCTGAGATAAACACCCCACGGAGAAGCGTTTATCGGGGTGCACCAGAAGAGCCCTCCTTTTCCATCCCCAGGGGCCCCGAGACCAAGCATTGCTTACATAACCCCAGCAGCGCGCACACTACGACCGCCAGCCGTAACTTGCGGCGTCACACAGACAGGCGCTAAACCCAGGACACCGAGGAGAAACGGCACCACACTTCCGCACTGCTCACCACGCAGGAGCCCACGGAAATTCCGAGAGCGGCCCTGATCCGCTGAATGAACACGCGGACGGTTACTGGGAGCTGGGAGACGACGACAGCCCACCTGAAGAGAGCGGAAAAACAGTGACGCGCCTCGCGGCCTTTCATCGGTGCCGGGGGTTTCCTGGAGAAGACGAGGAACGCGAGGTGGCCAGCCGGCAGAGTCTCTGACGCGAGGACCCTGACTCCAGCAGTACAGTCGTCCGGGGCTGCAACCCCTGAGCCGCGCACCCCCCGCATGCAGACCACAAGGATCCGGGACACGCAGCCTTTTGGCGACTCTGGTGGGATTCTGGAGGTGAGATCGCTCTGTGGGGCATCTAGCTGATCGCCCGATCCTGACCGCATTAGGGGATTATCTAAAATTAACCCCCCCCCCGCTCATTATTCTCCATTGGCGGGAACACCCGCCATTTTTCCCACTGACTACAGCCTTAACGGCGCCATTGGAGGGAAAGTCCGTCATCTTGCCCCCCGGCTAAAAAACCATATCCAAATGGTGGGACTGTCTGGTGTGTCACAACAAAATTTCTAGGTGTAACCCAGCTCTCATAAGTTCAGTGAGCAACCAGTACGACTTTATAATAATTCCACACTGCAAGTTACCCACCAGAACAAGCGAGCTAATAAAGTGATTAACCCTGAGCAACATTCGGACTTACTAAAAGAACCTAACATAGGGAAAACTCTGCGATTTGGACTGTATAGTGCTTTCCAATTGCAATATTAGCTCTTCCTACACCAAAGTGGATAAATTCCAACCATCAGAGTATGCAACCAACTCGTTAGTGAGACAATATCGCCACCTGCTGGGCATTAAGCGAACTGAATCACCCTTACAGCCACTTCAAAGAGTCACTTCCTTAAATAGCACTTTGTCTTTCTGTCTTCCCACACGTTAGGGCAAGCCAAATGGCAAATGGAAGCTGCCAGGAACCACTTTTTCCGATAGGGGGGGAGAAGGGGGGGGGCAGACTATTGGCACGTCTGACTAGACCCCAAAGGACTAAACAATATATACTTAGGGTCCGACATCCCCAGACAGGTCATCTGTTAACAAAAATAATAAGCGTTTCTGTCACTGTTCATCTGTAATGAGATCAGAAGAATCAGAGCGGCTCCGGCTGAATGTTGGCTTTGCTTCTAATAATACTGGAGACTTTTTAATATCAGTGGCTTTATTATATCTTTGGGTTCTTTTTATTGGTAGAAAATCTTTTATCATTTTCCATGTTTTTCTGGTGCTAAAGAGTTTATTAATCTGTAATACATTTATTAATTTTTTTTTTTTTTAGATCTTTGCTTTATTTTGAGTCTCTTAATCAATATAAAATTGTTGCAGTGTCTTTCAGTTGGTGTTCCGTCTATTCCAGTAGGTCAGCAGATCACTGTGGGCGGCTCTGTATGAGATGAATGCTGAGCAGCTCACCTCCCCGACGATCCTGTGAATATTATCTCCTTATGTTAAAGATATAATATTAGGTTTATGATTGTTTCATTATAAACCTGAACAATATATTTCTACATGTAAAATGTCTGATGTTATTAAACATGAACCTGCTCATTTCAGTCTGGCTGAGACTTGTCACCCGCTTATAATTGGATCCCGCCGTCATCTGTATTTAATCTCTCTCCAAGCCTCACAGTATGTGGACCTGAGATAGGAGCATAAAACGCATAGTCCTGATATTGGGATTTTCATGCTTTTTATATTTGGTTACTCTATGTGTTAAGTTTTTAATCTATGAATCCAACCCTGCACCTTCTTTCTTCAACACTAGAATAGATTTGGAGATTTTACCTTGATTGATATCTATGGTATTCAACCTCATTTATTCCAGTATATTTTCCCTATATTCATATGTAATTCCTGCACTAGAATTGGTGGTTTCTGGAATGGCAGCAGGATACCCATTACATGTGAGCTGAGAGATGTGGCCACATAGGCACACTGACCTCAAGTAGGTTTTATGGAGATTTCTGCACTAGGACAGAGCATTTGTTGTTTAATAAAAAATAGTAAGACTTTCCCCTTTGCACCTGAGAGACGTATCTCATTGGCTGGACTTTCCTGGAAACTCTTGATAGAAGATTATGAGTAGAGATAGGCGAATTTCTCAAAAATGTTCTGACAAAATCCATTTCGTCCCAACTTACTTTGGGACAAATCTTGTTAAAAAACAGCTATTTCCAGGCTGCACAGAGCCTGTAGGGTGCTGTAGAACGTTGTGCCATGCTTACATATGCAGAGGGAGCTTGGTTTGGTCTTCATACAATGCTGTGTTTTAGTATGACACGCAGGTGACTGCCGCTGCTCTTAGACTCGCTTCACTCTAAAATTCCCTGTGCACTTACAGGGGCAAAACTGACCGAAAAACTGAAGTGGGAATGCAGCCTGATAAAGTCATGGCAGCGCCAGCTGGGAAAAAAACAAGCTGAGGGCTAAGATCCTACCATATCGTCAAAGAACACAGTAGTAGGTTACCGGAGCCGCCACAGATCACAGCACAGTAAGGGGACGTCACAGCAAGGGTTACTCCATGAAGCCAGAGCTTTAAACGTCACAGAATATGACAGAACCTGTTCTGTTAAATGCTGATACATGTAGAGCCCCCCCCTCCCAAATGAGTGGAGAGGGTGTCGACAGTAATTTTGCATTGACTTCTCTGATCATTTTGCCCTTCCTTTCATCTGTCAGTGTCCACTTTCAATAGGTCAATAATCCATCAGTATTGCTAAGGCCAAAAACAAACAGGAGTTGATACAAAACAGAGATGACCAGTAAATGGGATATTTGCATGTCTTCTGTGTTCTTTATCCACTCCTGCTTTTGGCTAGACAATCCTGATCCTTCCCATTCCTTCTGACAGGTGAAAAGAAGGGGAAAACTAAACATAGTGGCAATGTCAGAGTGGTGAGGGTGGAAACAGCATTAGGAAACCACAGGGTGTTCCAGTGAGACAGCGGTCACTTGGCAGCAGCATGAGTAGGCCACATAGTGGCACAATGACAAGTTCTGGAGGTGGCAGCAACATCAGGAGCCCACAAAGTGGCACAATGACACTGTAAGATGACGTTCGATACACAGCATCAGGTCAGAGTGGCAAAATGACAAATTCGGGAGGTGCAAAAATAGAGTAACCCACAGAGTGCAAAATGACAGAGTGTGGGGGGTGACGGCGGGGAACAGATGAGGTCAGAAGTGGCACAATGACGAGTTGGGGGTGGGTGGAAATTACCATCCCTTGTAAAGATGGAGTAGGCAGATGGAGAAACTGTCAGCAATGTGTGGAACAGGCAGGGGTGGCATCAGAATAGTGGTTTGAGGCAGTATTTTGAACCCAGACTCATTTCTCAAATTTTTTGGTGGGCGTCATGACTGAGTAATCTAACACCAAAGGCATTGGTGTGGGAAATCCGGCCCGATCCACGCCCGATTCATCTTTCAAAAGGGCTCTTTCCACATTTTTCCCCTGGAAAGGGTTTCCTTGGAGTAACGTGGCCCCCCCGGGACTGAACACCCGCTCTGATGCCACACTACTGGCCGGGGCAGGAAAAGCTTCCCCCAGTAAACTCGGGAAGTTGCGGCCCACATCCCGTTTGGCGTCCCGTAGTCCCCGGGTCTTCTAACTGGTGGGCAGAGTGCGTCCCAAATAGGCCTGCACCTGTTGGGTTTTGGGGGCGCTTCAGGCCTGCCGGGTGGCGAGTGCCCCCCTCACTAGGTGGGTGAAGGAAGCTGCTCATCACGACTCCAGACATAGGTTGTGCTGATGGGGGGACTGCTCCTGCCCCCCCCCTTCCCCCGCAGCCCGGCAGTGGACGTGAGCACTGAGGAACCCCCCGGGGGCAGACCTATCAGAGGGGGATGATGCTGCCATAGGCGTGGCCAATGACTAACAGGATTTTTCTTATATTTGAATTTTGTCCTCCTCTCAACAGCTGGGAAAAAGATCCCATTTTGGACAGGTAGCGAGGGGCCCCAAAAGGGGGGAGAGCCAAAGTCATCCCTCTGCTGGATGGTGACTATTCGGCTGTCACTAGCCAGGCAAATCAGCATGCTGCAGGCGATCTGCATAAGTGACTCTGAAGGACTCCCTGCCTCCATCTGCACTGTATACTGCCACGGTGCTTGCCGGTCATCTGCCTCGTCTTCCTCATCTCCTTCTACCTCCTCCAGCTGCTCCTGCTCCTCCACTAATGTCACCTGGGTAGAAAAACCACTCATTTCACCAGACAATGCTTGTGCTCCAATGTCCTCCTGCTCCTCCTCAAGTTCAGTCCCTACCGGACTCATGTGGCCGCGAGATGTAGTCGCCACGTTTCCAGTCGCCTGCCCAGACAGATTTTTCAGCATCTCTTCCAGGACATGAAGCAGTGGAATGACGTTATTCATCCCATAGTCCTGGCTAACAAATAACTTGGCCTCCTTGAATGGCCTCAGCAAACGGCAGGTGTCACGCATGAGCTGCCACTGGCTGACATCGAAGTTACACAAGGGATTACTCCTGTCCGCCTGGATCATCAAAAAATCGTTAGTGGCCTTTCTCTGTTCATACAATTGGTCCAACATGTGCAGGCTGAAATTCCAACGGGTGGAAACATCGCATATCAGCGTGTGTTGGGGGAGGCCGTTCTGCTGCTGCAACTCAAGGAGGGTGTTTCTGGCTTTGTAGGAATGGATGAAGTGCATGCACAATTTCCTGGCTATTTTTCAGTTGTTGTGAAGATCAGTGGAAAACTTCAGAAACCTTAACACAACCAGATTGAACACATGCGCCAAGCATGGCGCAAGGACCATACCTCCACAGTGAAGTGCGGACACCATGTACCTCCCAAAGTCCGACACCATGGTTACGATTTGCAGTATGCGTGGAGAAAGCCACACATCGATTTCTTGCTGTGAGACGCGGAGCAGTTCCTCCTCTGTGTGACTTCGTTCGCCGAGGCAAGCCAGGTGTAGAACTGCGTGACACCGCTGTGCCCTTCACATGTGGTTTGATGTAGCAGTAATTGTGGAGGCTGAGATGGTGGTGGAGGAGGAGGAGGCGGACATTGGCGCAGGAGCAGCAGTTTGACAACGTGGAGTTTAAAGTACCGACTCCTGTCCAAGTTGTTGGTGTGGCTGGGCAGGAAGCACATTCACCCAGTGGGCCGTAAAGGACCTGTACTTTCCCTGACACTAGTTACAGCTCCACATGTCTGCGCTGCTGTGCACCTTGAAACAAACCGATAAGCTCAAGGACTGGCCCACCTTCTGTTGTACATATTTATGAAGGGCTGGTACTGCCTTTTTGGAAAAGAAATTACGGCTTGGAACTCTCCATCTCGGCTCGGCACAAGCCATTAATTCTCTGAATGGTGCAGAGTCCACCATTTGGAGAGGGAGGGACTGCAGTACCAACAACTTGGACAGGAGCACAGTCAGCTTCTGCACCTTAGGATGGTTGGACGCATACTGTTGTCTCTTTGCAATCGCCTCGCTGAAGGACTGCTGGCGCCATGAGTAGCGAGGAGCAGGAGCATCTGGACTGGGAGATGATGGCAAAGAGAAACAGCTCCCTTCTGCAGAGGTGGTGGAGCCTTGACTGGCTGAAATGGCATGCGTGCCAATGGGCACTGCTGTTACTGTTGCTGCCGCGGCAGGATGGAGCCCCTCATCTGAGCCACGTATCTCCCAGGCCACCGGATGGTGACGCTGCATTTGTTGACGCAGGGCCGTGGTGCCAACGTTAGCTCCCTGGCCACGCTTCACTTTCTGCCCACAGATTCTACATATACCCATATTCGGCTCCTCCAGTGTCTTAGCAAAGAACTGCCACACCGCCGAGTATCTGATTTTACCGCCACCGCTCCGCACTGAGTGACTACTACCGCCACTGCCTCGCTGAGCCCCTATGCTGCTACTTTCTTGGACCTGCAAAGCGGGTTCTCTACCCCGTGGCCGTTTGGCTTCCAACCTCGCACTGCTGCTACCCTGCTGACTCACGGCCACACAACCCACTTGCTGGCTGCGCCGCTGCCCGACACTCAAGCCGACACCCTCTTCTCCTGACTATGACGAAGCCCTTGCTTCACCTGGCTCCCAAGTGAGGTCGGCTACATCATCATCGATTTGTGTTTCATCGTCACTGCTGTCCTCATCACCGGTCTTGGTATGCAGAGGCTGACCCCACACAACATGACCTCCCATGCCACTCTCCACATCTATACTTTGCCGTCTACTGCAAGAAGCAGAGGATATCGGCCCCATTTCTTTGCTGCCAAGTAGCTGCTGACTGCCCTCCTCAAATTGTTCATCCTCGCTCTATAGTGGTGCTGAGCCCAGACCACATAGTATATCTGTGGCTGATGGAACCGGATGGGACAGATTCTTGTTGAGGACAGGTGAGGGCTGCTGACCCGCTCCCGGATCATGCCAACTAAGGGTTGTGTCTGATGTTTCTACCGACTCTTGGCTGTGGTTGTCAGATGTTATCTGGGAGGAAGTGGATGATCTAGTCAACCAATCAAGAACACCAACAAAGAGAAAATAATACTGTGAACTCACCTAAAGCCGTACTAAGTCCTCATGAACAGGAGATCCTGAGCGCTGTAAACCTTCGCAGCGTCGGGCACTCCGCTGGCGTGGCGGTGAAAGCACAATAGAAACAACAGGTGTGCCGGATGTGGCAAACCGGCAGGAACGCCGTATCCAGAAATCACCACAGCATGATGCAGATGAAGGTAAAAAATGCAACTTTATTGTATCCACATATAAAACAGCAACACGTCAAAAAATTATCATGCTAAGAAGCAAACGTGTTTCGGGTTAAAACACCCTTGTTCACTGCTACCAGAATGATTGTGAGCTAAACGTATAAAAACAAATGATTAACCAATCAGAAGTACAATCAAAACCACATGATCAACAGGTTGGTTTTAATATAGTTGCAGTTAAAACGGCAACCTGATCATCCTCTCCTAATTCCTGTATGTTCGTTTCATTTGGGCAAATGGTCTTATTGATTTTCTTTGTACTCGATTGTCCATTGCTTTGCTTTTTGCCCCTCCGTTTTTTGTACGTTGATGAACAGCATTAGATGTTTCACCTGTATTATTCAAATCCAGCTCGGGTATTTCTGGATCTGTGTTTGCACTATCACTGCTATCCAGTTCTGAAAAATAAACCACTTTCTTGGTTCTCTTACTCCATCTTCTTCTGAGGATGTATTTTGGTGTACACATATATTTATCTTGCTTCCATGTATACACTTTGTCATTTTTGTAGTCATCCAGATCCCTCATGTATTTCTTTTTCTTGCTATCCATTATGATTTTTCCATTTTATTTAGAGAGTCTTTTAGTTGTCTTTGTAAATTGTCATACTCTGGGTTGTCCTGTGATGCACACACTTTAGACTCTAGCTCCTGTACTTGTAGCTCTATTTCTTGTAACTTGGTAGTTTCACAGTCAAGGATGAGCCTTATGAGAGCCAAGGAGAGCAATCAGAAAGAATGGTATTCCACTTCTTTAAAAACTCATCTGAGGAATCAAACGAGGGGAATTTTTTGAGTCGCAGCCCCCTTGGAATAATTTTCTTGTCAAGGTACGTGATAAGGGAGTTTTGATCCCACCATATCTTTAGTTCTTTTAGCTTTATTTTCTCTAAATCATTAAAAATCTGTTTGATTTCTGCCTGGGGATTATATGTTTCGATATTTTCATCAAAAACCGCTGCAAGTTTAGCGTAACGTTCAGTTAATCCCACAGACTGTTGCATATTGAGGGTGGATACAAAAAATGGCAACAAACGTATCACTGATCTCGAGGTGGAGACGATAGACGTGTATATGTTGTTAGTGTTTCATCAGGATCTCCATGTGGTAAATAACAGTCATTACGACAAATGAATAGTGTGAGACACAGATGGCCAAATACTGGAACACCAACAAAGAGAAAATAATACTGTGAACTCACCTAAATCCGTACTAAGTCCTCATGAACAGGAGATCCTGAGCGCTGTGAACCTTGGCAGTGTCGGGCACTCTGCTGGCCTGGTGGTGAATGCACAATAGAAACACAAGGTGTGCCGGATGCGGCTAACCAGCAGGAACGCCGTATCCGGAGATCACCACAGCCCGATGAAGGTAAAAAACGCAACTATATTGTATCCACATATAAAACAGCAACACGTCAAAAAATCATCATGCTAAGAAGCAAACGCGTTTCGGGTTAAAACACCCTTGTTCACTGCTACCAGAATGATTGCGAGCTAAACGTATTAAAACAAATGATTAACCAATCAGAAGTACAATCAATACCACATAATCAACAGGTTTGTGGGAGGCACCAACGGAGAACAGCACATAAGAATAAATATAATACACAGCGTATATCTAACTCCATAGTCAATAAAGGTATAACAAATCCGTTCTGAAGTTTAAACCCGCTGGTATTCTTGTGTTTAAGTTTAGAATCCAGTGTGCCTCTCTTAACCTAACCTTTTTTGACTGGACAATTGTACTCCTGATTGGTTAATCATTTGTTTTTATACGTTTAGCTCACAATTATTCTGGTAGGAGTGAACAAGGGTGTTTTAACCCGAAACGCGTTTGCTTCTTAGCATGATAATTTTTTGACGTGTTGCTGTTTTATATGTGGATACAATAAAGTTGCATTTTTTACCTTCATCTGCATCGGGCTGTGGTGATCTATGGATACGGCGTTCCTGCCGGTTAGCCACATCCGACACACCTGTTGTTTCTATTGAACCAATCAAGAACCCTTGGGTTGCTGGTCAACACACGGCCACTAGATAAAACCGTCAGTTCTGGCCTCACCGAGTGACCCCTACTGCAACGTCCCCTTACTGTGCTGCGACCTGGGCCTGCTCCAGGAATGTTTGTGCCACTGCCACTCGCATGTGAAGAGCCTGCCACCTCTCTTTCTGACATACTATTTGTTCAAAAATGTACAGACTCTGTTTAATGAAGATATCTGTATATGATAAATACACACCCTGTATTTGACTCCAAATGAATCCACTAACAAGCTTCATTAACCCTTGGATATAAATTGCGCAAAAGAAATGAGCAGCCAAAAATTAAATGGTATGTGGCGTGATAAAACACTGTTTCTTTAACTGAATACAACAGCAACAACAGGTTTAGATAACCCTTGGATATTCAATGTGCTACAGAACTGACCAGATAGCATTAAAATGTATATGCAGCTGAATTGGACGCACACTGGACTTCAATTCCAATACCCCACAAAATCAAAATGTAAGAGAAGCAGTCTCTGAGAAAAGCTGTGACACCACCCAAAAAAAAATCGCTGTATAAAAGTTCTTTCTTTTGTGTGAGATCTCAGCTAGAGGTACTGCAGCAGCTACAGCACGGCACAGAGAGAGGAGTATGAGCTGCCAGCGTCGCGTCTGGAATTATATAATGCGGTGACGTCACAGAATCCCGCCGGTCTCTGATTAGCTTCATCTCTGCACATGTCATTGATGTTCCTTTCTTCCTCCTAGACTTCTTTGCCCCATGTAACGCCATGTGCTTGTGGCCATTTTATCAAAAACACGCTTTGTTCCCACAAATTACCACAAACTTCGACTTCGTTCAGAATCAAAGTTTTCCTGAAATTCTAAATGAAGTCCACTTCGTTAGAATCAATTCGCCCATCTCTAATTATGAGTTTACAAGCTGTTGAGGACATGTTGGGGGATGTGAGATTTCTTCTACCTAAGGATGATGTTCAGGATATTTCTTCCTCTCTAGAATATGACCGTGCTGTGAACTTTATAAACAGCAATGAACTTCAATATTTTTGTCCCCATTCAGTCTCTATTATATCTGCTCAAATCATTCTCACTTTGGTTTGAAGCTGTTTCAGAACCAATGAAAAAAACAAATGTATAAAAGTTTCAAAATTTAACAGTTCATGCAAGAAAACCTATGACTGTCTGTTTTTAAACCAGTTCTACAAAAAAAATTAATAAATATCAGATAAAGAAAAGGATATCAATTATCTTTAGAGGTAAAAGTGTTTTACTTGTTTATCCGAGTTATTTCTTCTAGTGACAATTATCAGCGATGCTCCAGACCATTTCTACACAATAGACGTCACTGAGGGCAGAAGAAAAGTTTTTTGGGGAAAAACCAGTAATCTTATATTTTTAAAAAAAAAAAAAAAAACTTTATTGAGACATTTTAGTGCCACATATGTGCAGCACTGTATTTTATCAGAAGATGACACAGCAGCTCCTACAATGGTTCACCACACCGAACACACTTCCTACAATATGAGCATTCCAATGGTTTCGCTCCTGAGTGACCGCGATTATGTTCCCCATCAATTCCTGGATAAGACATTTCCCATATACTGACCATGGATATTATTTCCTCTGTGTGAGCTCACAGATTTGTGTACAGAAATCTGATTTCTCTCCTGTGTGAATTCTTAGATGATGAACAAGATGTGATTTCCGTCTAAAATACTCTGCACATTTTGAACATGAAAATGGCTTCTCTCCTGTGTGAGTTCTCTGATGTCTTACAAGATTTGTTTTCTTATTAAAATTCTTTCCACATTCCAGGCATGAAAATGGCTTCTCTCCTGTGTGAAATCTCCAATGTGTAACAAGATCACCTTTCAGACTAAAACATTTTCCACACTCTAAACATGAAAATGGCTTCTCTCCTGTGTGAGTTCTCTGATGTCTAACAACATCTTTTTTCTTATTAAAACTCTTCCCACATTCCAGGCATGGAAATGGCTTCTCTTCTGTGTGAATTTTATGATGTTCTATAAGTAATGATTTGTAACCAAAGGATTTCTCACATTCTGGACATTGAAATGGTCTTTCATCTCTGTGAACTCTCTCAGGTCTGCTTCGTGTTTTGTCAGTTTTTGATTTATTATCTTCTACTTCATAAAAACCAAATAAAAGTTGTTGTTCATGTAGGCCTCTCCTCAAGTCTTCACCTGGAAAAATAAACATTTATTCACCAAATAAAATTGATATTTGAACATTTCTATGTGAGAAACATTTCAGAATCCAGTCACCAAATCCATAGAAGGTTCTCTTCATAGTTACACAAAGTGTCAGAGCCGTGTGTCACTAAACTGTAGTCACCTATGTGTTACCTCCTCAGCCCCACCTAGGTCCAGTCTGGATTTTACCTCCTCATAGAAGCTGCTCAGATAGGACTGATCCCTCAAAGCCACCCTGCTGCTGCATTATAAGATTATAATCACTGAGACACTCCACTATGGCATCTCATAGAAAATCTCCACATATTTTTACCCACAATACAGGATAAACATACAGTCTTATAGTTTCCACAATTACTTTCTGACCAAATTGTGAATATTGTCATCACTGCCCCAGGGATAATGGTCTGTCCATCACTGGGATTAGAGGCTCTGTCCACCTTCACGGCCATTCTATACAGAGCTCCAATGCAGGGGACATGAGAGAGAAAGTAATCTAGTTGCCAGAGAACAGTATTTCTAAACTTGCACCGATTTTGACGCACTACATATGATTGGTGAATTCATATCTGCCGCCTGGTCTCAACCAATCCGCACTTGTCTTCATTTTTTACTGTATTTTGAACTGTCACGCCTTTTCAATTGATTGGTCAAAATTACTCCATAGGTTATAATGGGTCACTGTTGCTCGTATTCTGATTGGCTGGTTTATGCCGACCAATGAGAAGCGCTTGCAGAATTTGAATTACTGTATTTCCTGGCAATTTCCAATATCCCAATTCCTGATGTGGCGCTGTTCTTGATTTTTTGTTAGTGATTTTATTTATGTATTTTTTTTAGAAGGTTTGAGCTCTTTTAAAGACAATGTTTTACACCTAATAAAAACGATTTTTGGAATCATACTCCATGCCTCACGGAGCTGAGATTTATTTCTTTTGCGATCTTATTTATTTTCCTTTAATTTTAAATGATCCACTCTTTCAATACATTTAATCGTTTTTAGAGAACTTTGATATTTATCTTTATTAATGAAATATTTTTATAGACAACTCATTTTTAGTATTGTACTGTTGTAACAGTCTACCTAGAGCACATTTTGCCCCATTACGTTCTATCTTCACTTCGCCTCCTCCGGCTCAGGTAGACCACATTCAATGAGGTCTGCCTGTCGGAGCTGCAAAGCGCCGTACTTTGCCAACCTGTGATCATGCATGCCTCGGAGTATTTGAATGTGGTGTGTCCCGCCCCAGAACGCCCACACCGCGCCAATTGCACGCCCCTTCATGTAAGGCGCATCCGAAGGTTGCGCCTAACACCGCATCACTGCGTCCGACAGTGGATTCGGACCGGTGAGGCGCAGTTTCCGCCAGAAATCAGGCGCAAATCTCAATCATACATGTCGCCCTTAGTGTTCCTCATTATTTCCTAGGCCAAGTACCCTCTACTCAGACAGATGACATCAAGGTTCCACCAAGGCTCTGATTATACATCATCCTATCTAGCATATTAATTGAATGAGGATGACACAAACATCCCCTAAAAGCTTGTACACTGACCCCAATACCGTAAAATGGTCAGGAAATGGACTGCAAAACCCTTATAAATCAGACTTCAGTGACTCCTATTGACTGGTGCATAGAATCTAATACACACTGAAGAATGGTTCATTGACCTCCCCTAAGCCCTGGTCCATGGACACCAATATACCACAGTGACTGATAACCGAGGCTTTATAATGTAAATTCCTATGAGGAAGGTTCTCTCTTATGTGATCCTGCAGCCGTCACTCTGAATCTGTATCTGCTCTCCACTTCTGTGACTGTAATTGTATCTGTACAGAGGGGTTTGTAGCCATTTGGGGTCACATTGTACCAGGGCCATGAGTATAGTAGGAACAGATCAGCAGGGTCTATGTGATATATTGTACATCTACTCCATTGGAAGCAGGAAGAATGTTGGAAGTAAATGGAGTCTGCGATTTATAAGGACAGAATAAAAGAGAAGATTTCTGGAAGGTTCTTACCAGTCACTGACACTGATCCAGGGTTTTCCCGTCCACTCATCGCTCCTCTGGACCTTTCCTGCAAGGATTCCATATTAAGGACCTGAGACAAAGCAACAAGGAGCAAGAGTTTATACCTACCATTCAGGTGAAGGTCAAACCCCCCCAGAAGGCAGGAACCAATCTGTACTTAAGAAGAAGGGTCTCCTAAGTGGCCGATCAGACAGGACCAACATTCCCCCAAGGATTGTACAGAACAATGTGTTGTGGCACATGGAAGGATCTATCCTGAAGTAGAAGCTGCTCATTCCCACTGGTCAGTAATGTCACAGCTTTTACACATCTCATTACTGTGGTTTCTCCTCTTCAGATGTTTTCATCCCTGGTGCCCAAAACTGCCCTTCATATTCTAGATGAGGCTGCACTAATGTCTTGTAAAGCAGAAAGATTATGTCCATAACTGGTGAGTCCCTGACAGTATTCTGTAGCCTTAGAGGCAGCTGACTGGCATTGTGCTGTTATTTAGTGGATGATTTACATTGCAGAACTTTACATTCATACATTCATCCACATTGATTCTTCATTGCCAAGTGCAAGTCCAACCAGGAGGAAGGTTACACAATCTCTTATGGAACCAGAAACCGTTTGTAGTCGCTCTGAACAATAACAAAATGAGATACGGCGTATACTCCACTGCTGCTGGAGGAGATTAGGAGAAGCCTCATTATATCAATCTATAGAGGATTTCCAGGAATCTCAGCTTCATCTACCTGATCATCCAGTGGGAGGTTCTGCTCTTCTTCTGGAGTATACTGGGAATATAGAGGACGGGGACATCTCTCTGGTGGATTTCTCCTACTGAATCCATCTATAGGACATAAACATGTGGAGTGAATCTACTGTTTCTATGGGATGATCAGATGATGGGGATCTAGGTGACCCTCACACCTGGTCTCCTCTATAATCAGGGAGGTCTCCTCTTACCCGGTGAGGGGCGGTTGAGGGGCAGCAGATCTTCCATTATGCTGTCCTTGTAAAGATCCTCGGGTTCTTCTAAATGCTCCAACATCTCCATGAATACCTGCTCCAATCAATATGTCATTCAATTGCAAGATGGGAAATTTATTAATTAGTCATGATAAACATACATGCAATGAACTGCGACACAACACAGGTTATGTACACTATAAATCATAACTTACTTCACCAATGTTCCAGCAGATGTATGTAAAATACAGTCAAACAATTAAGGACGTGAAGCAATGATGAGGGATGTGGAGTGGGAAGATGAAGAGTGATAGGGAGCATTGAGGGATGAGGACTAATGGGGTAAGAAGTGAGAAACAGGTGAGTGATGGGGAGCAATGAAGGTAGTGATGGTGAGGGATGAGGAATTTACAATGGTGAATGATGGGGGATGTGGAGTGGGAAGCAAATGAGAGAATTGGGGTTGAAAGAAGGGGAGTGATGAGAGATGCGGAGTAGGAAAACGGGGCATGATGAGGGATGGGAATTCGGGGCTGAGGAGAATCACAAATCCAAAGCTTTATTTTCAGACAGATAAGTTACTCTTGTTTTTCCTCTCTATCTACCAGAAGCTAAATATACATAGGGGGTCTTGTTTTTTGTGCATAAAGATGCATTTTATAATGGTACCATGGACCGCATCATGTTAGGTACTGGGGGAAAAATAATCATTTTTGGGACAGAATGTGAAAGAATTTCAATTGTCACTACCTACCAATACCAACAACACCAAGATAAAATACGGCATATATACTCCATGGCTGCTGGAGGAGATTAGGAGAAGCTTCATTACAGCAATCCATAGAGGATTTCCAGAAATCTCAGCTTCATCTACCTGATCAATTGGTGGAAGGTTCTTTTCTTCCTTTGAGCGATTCTGGGAATATAGAGGACGGGGACATCTCTCTGGTGGATTTCTTCCACATGATCCATCTATAGGACATAAACAATATATTCAGCCCCTGTTTTTATGTGATGATCAGATGATGGGGATCTAGGTGACCCTCACACCTGGTTTCCTCTATAATCAAGGAGGTCTCCTCTTACCCGGTGCTGTGAGGGGTGGCTTATTCTCCATCATGAAGGCCTGTACCTATTAATATGTCATCAAACTGCAAGAAGATAAATTTATTATCTATTACTCGTGATAAACATACATGCAATGTACTGCGACACAGCACAGGTTACCTACACTATACATCATACATAACATGACAGTACAGCACAGGTTACCTACACTATACATCATACATAACATGACAGTACAGCACAGGTTACCTACACTATACATCATACATAACATGACAGTACAGCACAGGTTACCTACACTATACATCATACATGAAAGTTCAGCACAGGTTACCTACACTATACCCCAAAAATAACATGACAGTACAGCACAGGTTACCTACACTATACATCATACATAACATGACAGTACAGCACAGGTTACCTACACTATACATCATACATAACAGTACAGCACAGGTTACCTACACTATACATCATACATAACATGACAGCACAGGTTACCTACACTATACATCATACATAACATGACAGTACAGCACAGGTTACCTACACAATATTCCATACATAACATGATAGTAGAGCACAGGTTACCTACACTGCACATCATAACACGTTACATTAACATTTCAGAATATGAAATCAAAAAAATGTCAAACAATCGATGACTATGGAGAGTGATGAGAGATTGGGTAGTGGGAAGAGGTGTGGTTAGCGATGGGAAATTATAGTTTATGGGTAGGGGTAAGGGATGAAGCGTGGATAAAAGGGAGTAATGGGTTAAGAAGAGTGTAAAAAGAGTTTGGTGAGGGATAGAGAGAATGATAGATGAAGAGTAATGAACAGGAAGAATGTGAGTTATAAAGGAAAGGGACAAATGAGGATTAATAAAGGACGGGGAGTAGGAAGAAGGAGAATGACGAAGATGAAGAGCGATGAGTAGTGGGAGAGCAATGAGAAATAGGGAGCAATGGGGGAAATCGAGAGTGGGAAAAAACGGAGTGATGAGGAATGGGGTAGAAGAAATAGGGGAGTGATAAGAGATGGGGTAATGGGAAAAAGTGAAGTGATGAGGTATGCAAAGTGATAATGGATGGGGGCAATGAGAGATGTGAAGGATTGATGAGGGATGCAGAGGGATGAGAAATAATAGTTTAATACATAGCGATGGAGAGAGATGAGGCACTGGAGGCGATGAGGGATGAGAAGAGATGGATGATGGGGAATGATGAGGGATGAGGAGTGGGAAGCGATGGAGAGCAATGAGAGGTAGGAAGAGGGAGCTGGGGGAAGAAATCCCAGGTTCAGAGCTTTAGTTATAGACAGACACGTCACTTGTTTTTTTCCTCCTCAACTTCCAGAGGCCATTACTTTTTATATTCAGATAGCTGTTTGGAGGCGTGTGTTTTGTGGAACAAGATGTACTTTTCTTGTGCCAGTGACCGTGTTGTGGAATGTTTTGGGTGAAATGTCTATTTCATCCAACAGATGGCTACTGTGTCTAGGAAAACCCTGTTTTTGTCATGGTTTAATAAACGCGCTTGGTACTAAGATGGTGCTTCCTCACAGACTACAAATTACATTCTAAAAACTACAAGTGTAGGAGACACCAAGGCTGATAAGAGGAACAAATAGAGATAGTTTATGTATGCCACGAAATCCTTCACTCACTGCACGTAAAAGATGCTTATATAACCCTCTGTCGCTTAATAAAAAACAGGAAATGCTGCCACACCTTTGACTGTGTGGTTTATGTTTTCCTCTGTGCTGCATGTACACATCCTAGCATAATTGTTAGACCCCGCTCGGACATAGAGCAACCTTGTGGTTCTGTCCATTTGAACTGCCCCATATTATGTCCTGGGAAACCAAAAAATAGATATGTTTCTGGGACAGAACATGAAAAAAATTGCAATTTTCCAACTTCTGTGGGTTTTGTTTTTATGGAGTTCACTTTTTGGTATTAATAACACCGTCTGTTCTACAGAGGTCAGAATGAGTCTATAAAGAACACATTTTCAGAATTTTTTTCTTATGTTTTACCAATTTTTGATCACTTTTTATAACAATTATTTAGAGGCTGAAAATGACAAAAAATCCTTAACTTTGGCACTGTGTGTGTGTTTTTTTGTCTCTGGTGTTCATTGTGCAGTATAAATAATGCTATTTGTTAATAATTCTGTTACATTTCCAATTACCGAGTGTTTAAGGTTTTTTTTTTTTTTTTTTTAAATTGTCAGTCCTTTGGTTATTTCACCACTAGGGGATGCAATCCCTTGTACACTGTTCTGCAGTAATAATATAATGCAGAACAAAGTACATTAATGGCTCTTCCTATGTACCCTGTCACAGAAAGATGCTGGCATGGGGGCTGCCACAACAACCAATTGGCACATTGCAATCTGGTAGCATCAGGGGTGGGGACCAGAATAGCGCCCAGCACCGATTTATGAGCCATTAGATGTTGTGGACACGCATCCAAGGTGTAAAAAGTCCAGGATCAGAGTTACCCCGGCCGCGGCTGCAGGTTTCCTCTGTAATTACCAGCTGTTACCTGCCATGTATGCAGCAGGTAGTGAGGGAGCCCCCTCCATACTGACCACCTCCATGACATACAGTTACCCCATGTGTCAGTAAGCGGATATACACACCGGGGAGTCCAGGGGGCTTCACATTTCTGCATTGTCTATGGACGGCCTCCTATCGATACCTCTCACTGTGTCCTCGGAGGAGCCTGTAGCCGATGCCAAGCTCCGAGGCTTCTTCCATATTCGTCAGGTTAGGGGTCTTGGCTGTCTTCCATCTTAGGTGTAAAGCAGACAGGAGATGCAGACCCCTCCAGTGTCCCCCCCAGAGACAAGATAGGACTTTCCTCACAATACATCTGCATTAATGCCCTGTGCTACAAGCCGGGTCCATTCTCCATTATTGGGCAGATAAACCCACAATGCGGCAGATTTCTCAATCCTGTGCAACTGTGTACAGTGACCACATGTATCAGAGCTCAGAAATCTGCTGCAGGTGAAACTGTCTTGTCCGACTTTCCATCGTTATTAGGTTGTCCAAAGTTATATCATCGACTGCAGAAACATTTTGGGGCAGGTTTGTGGCACCTGCAGAGCCCACGGGGAGGGTATGTGTGTGGTGGGGGGGGGGGTGGTTTCAGAGCTTTTTACCACTGGGCTGTGAAAAAATATCAATTCCGCCATTGTTTTCTGGCCGTTCACCGCACGGTATAAGTGACATAATGTTACTCTGCAGACGCTACAATCACAGCAACATCAGTTTTATATAGTTTTTATGTTTTACTTCTTTTACACAATAGAAAAGCTTTAGTAAAATTGCATTTTTGTGTAGTCCGTTCTGACGGCCAGAACTTGGCTATTGTTCATTGCACGGAGCTGATTCAGGGCTCGTTTATTGCGGGATGAGCTGCTGTTCTCATATGGGGGACACAAGACTTTTTCATCTCCTGTAAGGCCATGTTCACACGGCTTATTTCGCAACGGATTTGACGCCGTATTTACGGCCGCAAATCCATTGCGAAATCAGTTACAAACAAGTAACTGGCCGTTTTACATTGATTTTAATGGGAAATACGTGTCGTCGTTCAGACGACACTTATTTCCGTTCCGGATTGCGGCCGCAATCCAGCCGTAAAAACAATGTGCATGTGAATTATATCCGGACGGATTCACCACCTATAATGAATGGGGATGGTGAATCCATTGGGAAATCAGTTCCAAATACATGCCACACTTAGGGACACTTATTTAATACTGATTTTCACCTGATTTCAGAACGTATTTACGATCGCCAATCCAATGTAAATACGTTCTGAAATAAGCCGTGTGAACATTGCCTAAATCTGTTGTTTGGGAGCAGAATGAAGAAAATGCAGCGATCCTGGGAGTGTTTTATTGTATTTTTTACAGCGCTCACCGTGTAGTATAGGAGATATGGTCTACCCTGTGGGGGACGCGATTACAGGAGACACAATTTATTTCTCTTATGTTGTTGCACTTTTTTCTTTGAAAACAAGTATTTTTATTGGGTAAACCCCAGTCCATGCATCGCTCTCTTCTGATTGCCATTACGTTATAATTCTCTGCAGACAGAGCTGTGCAGGGGCTTTATTTGTGTGGGATATAATTACATTATCATGGGATTGATGCAACTGTTTGATCACATTTTGTTCCCTGTTATTTACTGCAGGATGAAAAAAACAACCCTCAGCTCTGCCATTAAATAATTTTAAAGGCATTTATCATGTGGATTAAATAAGATAATGAATGTTACAGTCTAGGTCGTTATCACACGAGGGCACCAAATATGTGTCATTTAAAAAAAAAATTTGGGTTATTGTTGTTTGTAATTTGGAAAATAGGCCGTGTGGGAGTCTTGCATTGGTTTTTTTTTTCTTTATTTTATCTCCTTTTTAAAAATTTGTAATAGTTTTTACATTTATACCCACTGGGTCTTGTCTGAGATTCTGTGATCGCCGATAGGATACATAGCAGTGCTGTACCCGTCAGTCATCATGCTGGGGTCATACTGTGTGTTACCGTATAATATGCTGTTGTAGCTTTTGACCCGTCATCATCATGCTGGGCTGTGATACATACGTGTTTAAACCGTCAGTCATCATGCTGTTGTGATACATAGCGGTGCTTACCCGTCTCTCATGCTGGGCTTGATACATAGCGGGCTTGTTACCCGTCAGTCATCATGCTGGGTCTAGCTGTGTTACATAGCGGTGCTCTGTACCGTCAGGCAGCATGCTGGGCTGTGATACATAGCTGTGCTGTCCCCGTCAGTCATCATGCTGGGCTGTGATACATTGCGTGCTGTACCCGTCAGTCATCATAGCGGGGCTGTGATACATAGCGGTGCTGTGCCCGTCAGCATCATGCTGGGCTGTGATACATAGCGGTGCTGTACCCGTCAGTCATCATGCTGGGCTTTTGATACATGCGTGCTGTACCCGTCAGTCATCATGCTGGGCTGTGATACATAGCGGTGCTGTACCCGTCAGTCATCATGTGGGCTGTGATACATAGCGGTGCTGTCCCCGGGCTCAGTCGTATCCATGCGGGGGGCGGGGGGGCGGGGCGGGGGGGGGGGGGGGGGGGGGGGGGGGGGGGGGGGGGTAGTGGGCTGTGATACATAGCGGTGCTGTACCCGTCAGTCATCAGCTGGGCGTGATACATAGCGGTGCTGTACCCGTCAGTCATCATCTGGGCTGTGATACATAGCGGTGCTGTACCCTCACTCATCATGCTGGGCTGTGATACATAGGGGTGCTGTACCCGCCCAGTCATCATCCCGGGCTGTGATACATAGCGGTGCTGTACCCTCAGTCATGATGCTGGGCTGTGATACATAGCGGTGCTGTACCCGTCAGTCATCATGATGGGCTGTGATACATAGCTGTGCTGTCCCCTCAGCATCATGCTGGGCTGTGAAACATAGCGGTGCTGTACCCTCAGTCATCATGCGGGCTGTGATACATAGCGGTGCTGTACCCGCAGTCATCAGCTGGGGCTGTGATCATAGCGGTGCTGTACCCGTCAGTCATCAGCTGGGCTGTGATACATAGCGGTGCTGTACCCGTCGTCATCATGCTGGGCTGTGATACATAGCTGTGCTGTACCGTCAGTCATCATGCGGGTGTGATACATAGCGGTGCTGTACCGTCCGTCATGATGCTGGGCTGTGATACATAGCGGTGCTGTACCCGTCAGTCATCATCTGGGCTGTGATACATAGCGGTGCTGTACCGTCATTTCATCATGCTGGGCTGTGATACAAGCGGGCTTTTACCCGTCAGTCATCAAGTGACCGCCGGTGGGGCCCCCCCTTCGGGGGAGGCCGACTGACCCGCTCGATGGCGTGTCCGGAGATGAGCTTGGGGGGGGGGGGGGTGGTGGGGGGGGGAGCTTGTTCCCCAGTCAGAGGAGGCGGGAGGTTTGCAGGCGGCGGATGTCTGGGACCGGGGGGGACGCCTTGGTCTTTTGGGTCAGACGATCAAAGACCGACCAAATAGGGCGGGGGAAAAGGGTGGTATTAGGTGGGGTTCAAGGGGCAGTGATGTGCCCTCTGAAATGCTTCCGGGATTTTCGTAGTTTCCAGGCGGCGTCAGAGGGACCAGTCCTGGTGCACGATGATGGGTCTTATCTGTCCAGATTCCAATTTTCAGCGGTCTCCGTAAAAGTCTGGAGCGGTTGGGTCTTGAAGGTTCGGATTTTGCACCGGACTCTTGTCGAATTGGGGCGCCGAGTGAGGCCCCTGGCTGGGGTTTAAGTCCGGACTTGGTGCGGAGAATTGGGATATGGGAGTGGGACAAGTTGCGGATTTATGTTCGCCCACACTTGGTGGCAGGGACTAGCATTTAAAGAAATGGGGGGGGGGGGTTGGGAGACGCGTGGGTGGGGTTTTTTATGTACTTGTTTCTTTTCTTCCAGCTCCCGGTCCGCGGTTGGTTTGGATTCTGGGGCATTCATATGTGTTCTGGGGCGCGGAGAGAGCTGATGTTCGACCAGACGGGCGACAACTGGGTTTTTCCCGGGCCGTGGCGACGATTCGTTGGATTGGACGGCGTGGTATGCGGTGGTTGGGGGTTGTGCCAGAGTTTATGCGGTATGCAGAGTGGGACAGGCCTCCGGAGATCCTGGTGCTGCATGCTGGGGGCAATGATCTGGGATCCCTGACGTCCCGGGAATTAGTTAGGAATGTGAAGCATGACCTGTTGCAGTTATGGACGTCCTATCCGAATTTGGTGATAGTTTGGTCGGATATTGTATTCCGGCACCAGTGGAGGGGGGCTCGCTCGGGGGCAAGCATAAATCGCACTCGGGTGAAGATTAACAGGGCGATAGGAAAATTTGTGGCCAGGAACGGGGGAGTATTGGTGCGGCACCCTGAGCTGGAGTCGGGTGAAGGCAATTTCTGGAGACGGGATGGGGTTCACCTGACGGCTGTTGGCTTGGACTTGTGGGCCCTCGGGTTGCAAGAAGGGATTGAGAGAGCCCTAGGTGTGGTGGGGGTGTCGCGTACATGAGGTGGTCATGTGACGCTCACGGTGGCGGCTGAGGTTCTTGGGGTTGGATGAATAATTGGGGAGGGAGTCCTTCGGGATAGGATTCCCTCAGCATTTTGGTATTGGGTCGGCCCGGCGAAGGGGGGCTCCTTCAGGGTGTTATCCCGGAGGAGCAAAATGGCGGAGCCATAAAGTATGGCTTTTGGGCCCCCGAGCCAGTGGAGTACGGCTGGGGGTAACGGTGGTTGTTCCCTTCGGGGATTTTGGTCGCCGGGCCGATGTTAGCTCCAAGGACCTCGGCCCCATGGACGGTTGTGTCTTTGGTTGTTGGGGATAGTGTTTTGGGGAGGTATATACATATATATTGTATATATATTATTATATATATATATAATTATTATATATATATATATATGTGAATATGTACCTCCAAATACCTTTACCCCAAAACCTAAAGCTCCACTTTAACCAATGTATCATATATATATATATATATTTTTTTTTTTTACAGGGAGTTGTTATTTATGTATTTATACTGGTTGTTATATTTATATGTTTGTATTGTTAATAAAACAGCTGCTGTGGCCAATTCATTCCAAGTCGGTAGTCAGTGTCATGACGTCGCACACACATCTAATCTGATTTGCTGGCCACCAAAATTACAGGAAGCGCCAAAAATGTCGTGATCTTAATAGATGATGCACAGATTTTAACCTTAATTATCGCATGATCTGGAAATTTCGATCACCATAAAAACCTTGCCGATTTCAACTTTGTCGATAAAAATCGCTCAACACTAGTCTTGACTACTGTAACTCCTTGCTTATCGGTCTCCCTCTCTGCAAACTGTCCCCTCTTCAATCTGTCCTGAATGCAGTAGCCAGGTTCATCTTTCTCTCCAGCCGCTATACTGACACCTCTACCCTGTGTCAGTCACTGCACTGGTTGCCCATTTAGTACAGGATACAGTATAAACTCAGCATTCTCACTCAAAGCTCTCCACAGCGCTGCACCCCCCTACATCTCCTCCCTCATCTCTGTCTACCACCCGACCCGCTCTCTCCGCTCTGTTGCTGATATCAGGTTACACTCATCAATCATCCGAACCTCCCATGCCCGTCTCCAAGATTTCACACGTGCGGCACCAATTCTCTGGAATATGCTACCACGGGCGATAAGGCACATTCACAACCCTCATAGTTTTAAGAGGACCCTGAGAAAACATCTTCTCAGCTTGGCCCACCAAGATCCCTAACTGCTATCACACACATTTGTCACTCCCTACACTAGGGCACTCATAGGCACTTATCTGTATATAGATGTACAGTCTGGGTGGCAGGTTCATCTATTTTTCATGTAAACCACCCCCTATTTATGAAACATGGCCGGACCATTGTAAACTTGGCACTTCTTACCGTATGTTTCACCCATACACCCTAATAGATTGTAAGCTCTCACGAGCAGGGCCCTCACACCTTGTGTCTCATTTGTAAGTACTTTTAATGTGTAATGTCTGTATGTTTACCCTTGAATTTTTAAAGTGCTGCGGAACATGTTGGTGCTATAGAAATAAAGATTATTATTATTAGGTACGTGACCAAGGGAAACATGGAGGGGGATATTGTATGTGGGTGGAGGGGGGTATGGAGGGAGCTACTTAGCCGTGTGTCTATAATATGTTAGACTGACATATGTGTGAGACAGATATGTGATCCCCTTGGTATTGTGTACTACACAATGCAGTTCTGTTTTTCACACTCTATTATATGGTAAAATGGGCACCTTTATGTCAGAGAGGCCGATAATATTTTCATGTACAGTATCTGTAGGGTGGGCCCCCAAGATCAACTCCCCTATGGGCCCCAGGGCCTACAATCCAACACTGGGTATATATTTCAGAGAGTAACCGAGCTCCAGACCCCTTACCACCTCCATGATGGGTATATACATCAGCGAGTGACCAAGCTTCAGACCCCTTACCACCTCAATGATGAGTGTATACATCAGCGAGTAACCAAGCTCCAGACCCCTTACCACCTCCATGATGGGTATATAGGTTACTGAGTGACCAAACTCAGCACCCCTTACCACCTCCATGATTGGTATATACATCAGCGTGTGACGAAGCTCCAGAATCCTCACCACCTCCATGATGGGTATATACATCAGCGAGTAACCAAGCTCCAGACCCCTTACCACCTCCATGATGGGTATATACTGTACATCAGCGAATGACCAAGCTCCAGACCCCTTACCACCTCCATGATGGGTATATACATCAGCGAATGACCAAGCTCCAGGACCCCTTAACCACCTCCTGATGGGTTATCATCAGGAATGACCAAGTCCAACCCTTCCCACCTATATGGGTTTTATACATCAATAAGGGACCAAGCTCCGAGCCTTATCACCTCATAATGGTATATACATAACAAGGCCCAAGCCTGGGATCCTTACCACCTCCGTGATGGGTATTGTCATCAACGAGTGACCAAGCTCCAGACCACTTACCACCTCCATGATGGGTATATACATCATAAAGCATTAAGGGATTAAGCATCCCAAAGTCTCCTCCGCCTCATGAGATGGGTACTTGGGCCGGAGGAGAAGGTAAATGTGTCGTGTGCAAACATGATAAATCATATAATAACAGGGGGCAGTAGCGCCTCACAGATTGGGGAGGAGCAGAGGGTTACCCCCCACCACATGGAGCCCTGATCCCACATATAATGTCCTGGTGGGATTGCAGGCAGTAAGGCACAGCTCACACATTGTGCTCCGCCCCCAACCTGTTCTGATTGGTGGATTCCTCTGGATTAGAAGGACAGGTAAGTGTCTCACCTGTGTGAGTGGCCCAGGTCTATGATGAGAGTCCGCTCTACTCTGACAGGACAATGTCCTCCATACAATGGCCGCTGCACTCGCTGACCTCCTCTAATCCTGGAGTCCAGGACTCTCTACTGCACACAGCCTGGTACTGCTGGTATGAATGATGTCATAGAAAGAGGAGGGTCATCTAGAGGAAGGGGTGGGGCATATAGGGGAAGGGGCAGGGCAACTAAGGGAAGAGGTGGAACATCTAGAGGAAAGGGTGCAGCATCTAGGGGAAGAAGAGGAGCCTCGGTCAAATAGTGGAACTGTGTACAGGAAGAGGAGAAAGGTATTTACATGGAACTGTTTGCTGGAGGGAAGTGGGAGCTTTTACATGGGACTTGGGGTGATGGAGGGGGCTGAATTGGGAAGTATAATTTTTATGTGAAGCTGTTTGCTGGAGGATGCTACATGGAGGCAGTGATGGTTTTACATGGGACTGTATATTAGAGGAGGGATATTTTACATGGGACTGTATATTGGAGGGCAGTGATGGTTTTACATGGGACTGTATGGTGGAGGGGAGTATTTTTTACATGGGACTCTATATTGGGGAGCAGTGATGGATTTACATGGGACTGCATATTGGAGGGCAGGGATGTTTTACATGGGAGTGTACGTTGGAGGGGAGGGATGATTTTACATGGGACTGTACGTTGGAGGGGAGGGATGATTTTACATGGGACTGTATGTCGGAGGGGAGGGATGATTTTACATGGGACTGTATATTGGAGGGGAGGGATGGTTTTACATGGGACTGTATATTGGAGTTGACCTCACAGATAATAAATGGGATAAACCTGACCTCCCTCCCATTATAATGGAGGATGCTCACTGACCCTCAGACACCAATTCCCATCGGATCAGAGCAGCCGCAATGCATTGTGGGAATGCTCTGCACAGGACTAATGGGCCGAGCTCTCGCTCCTTTCTATACATGAGGGGGTGGCTGTTCACTGTCCCATCTCTTCTGGGATCTTCATGTTGGTGCAGGGACTCTCTAGACCATGGGGAATCCTGACGAGGTCGGGGTATTTTGGACACAGTATAAGCTCCTCCCTCCTGTGATGGTTCCCAGCATTCAGTGCGGCCTTCTGATGTTGGGGAGTGTGAGGTGTCAGTAACTTGGTGCACTACATGTGATATAAGGCCAGCATCCCATAGAAGCCTATCTATGTGCAGATATCATGCGGCCGCTTCCCCTATAGAGAGTGCAGAGCGGCTGCTTCCCCCGTATCTCACACTTGTGTCATCTCCCTTCAGAGATCAGTGGGTTTCTGTAGCCGCCATTAGACCCTTTATATTTTCCAGTAGGGGGGAGGAGGCTTATATTGGTGCTGAGCCCTTAGAGGGAGCTGACGGCCCAATCCAATAGTAGTGGAGTCACCAATTAATTCCAGCGCGGTGCAGTATACAGAACTGTGTGACTGGCTCCCTATGGAGAACATTGTGCAGGTGTAAGAACCGCTTCCTGACATTGGACGTATGGTCACCTCTAATACAGGAAGGTGCTCCCACAAATGGAGGTCTCCATACATCCAGGACATCACGTGGACTCACTGCAGAGCCCACACAATCAGCGCATGTATATTACAGCCAGACTCATGTGATATCACCTAGGACTGGAGTTTACTCCGGTTTTGACCGATTAACCTCTTAGATGCTGCCACCAATTGCTACTGTACGTTTAAGGCAAAGGAAGGAGGAGATAGGTCCCTCCGTCTCCATCAGCTCCCGGGACGTGATCGCTTCCATTACAACCTGGAGGCCTAACAAAGGCTTCCATGTTCTCTGTGACATCAACACCAAAAACATGGCTGAGTCAGGTCCCCTAGAGGAACAAATGGAAAAAAAATATGTAAAAACACACAAAACATAAAGTAAAACACGCACACTGATTTTTTTTGCCATTACAATTGACAACAGCTATTGACAAGCTGCAGATCCCTTACTATCCCCATGATGGGTATATATATGTCAGCGAGTGACCAAGCTCCAGACCCCTCACCACCTCCATGATGGGTATATGGATCAGTGAGTGACCAAGCTCCAGACCCCTTACCAGCTTCATTATGGGTATATACATCAGCGAGGGACCAATCTCCAGACCCCTCACCGCCTCCATGATGGGTATATATGTCAATGAGTGACCAAGCTCCAGAGCCCTTACTTCCTCCATGATGGGTATATACGTCAGAGAGTGACCAAACTCAACAACCCTTACCATCTCCATGATGGGTATATACATTAGCGAGTGACAAAGCTACAGAATACTCACCACCTCCATGATGTGTATAGGCGTCAGCGAGTGACCAAGCTCCAGACCCCTTACCACCCCCATGATGGGAATATACATCAGTGAGTAACCAAGCTCCAGACTCCTTACCACCTCCATGATGGGGATATACATCAATGAGTGACCAAGCTCCAAACCCCTTATACCTCCATGATGGGTATATACATCAGCGAATGACCAAGCTCCAGACCCTTTAACACCTCCATGATGAATATGTACATCAGAGATTAACCAGGCTCCAGAGCCCTTACTTCCTCCATGATGGGTATATACGTCAGCGAGTGACCAAGCTCCAGACCCTTTACCACCTCCATGATGGGCATATACGTTAGCGAGTGACCAAGCTCCAGACCACCTACCACCTCCACGATGGTGTATCCATCAGCAAGTTACCAAGCTCCAGACCCCTCACCACCTCCATGATGGGTATATACATCAATGAGTGACCAAGCTCCAAACCTCTTATACCTCCATGATGGGTATATACATCAGCAAGTGATCAATCTCCAGACCCCTCACCACCTCCATGAATGCTATGTACGTCAGTGAATGACCAAGCTCCAGACCCCTTACCACCTACATGATGGGCCTATACGTCAGTGACGATCAAGCTCCAGCCCCCCTCACCACCTCCATGATGGATATATACATCAATGAGTGTCCAAGCTCCAGATCCCTCACCACCTGCATGGTGATTTGGAAGGTTTACCTGTTCTGATACTTTGGGGAGGGATGGGTTGCAAATGGAACATGGCATTTACCAAAATCTGTGTTCCAAATATCGCTCCCTACCTTCCATGCGCCTAAACAGCATTTTACAGCAACACATACAGTATGGTATTGCCAAACTTTGAAAAAATTGCATAATAAAGTTTGAGGTGCATTTTTCCCAGAAACTTTTGTGAAAATGAAGTATTTTCAGCTAAAATAGCAGACTGTTGGAAAATAATTCATTTTTATCTGTGAACCCCTGTGGGGTCGATATACTCACTGCACCCCTGGACGTATTCCTTAGGGGTGTAGTTTCTAAACGGGAGTCTTTTCAGAGGGGTTTATTAAGTGAATAAGGAAGTTTATGTGGAATGAGTAGATGTTTTTTGTTGGTGCCATGTTGGGGTTAATATGAAACTTTGATCACTTTTTTTAAGGTTTGTAGCAGGGCCGTGGAGTCGTCATAAAAGGGACCGACTCCAACTCCCAAAATATATAATAAGTTGGTCCAGTTAGTTCGATGCAAACAGCAAGAGGAATTGGGTCCGGCCGGTGCTACTGCTCCCATATCTTCAGCCTCATCACATGAGGAGTGTAATTGATGACACGGAGCAGGCAAAGCGCTGCCCCAGGGGGAAAGATTCCGCTCCCAGGGCAAACAGATTTCAGCAAAATTTTTCACCTGCTTCAAAGAAGTAGAAGATCAACCCTTCATCAAAAAATGACTGTGGCCGAGGCAATTCCTTTATACCCTAACATTGTTAAAGATGTTGCCTGTGGTCACCGCTTTGCCCCCAACCCAAGTTATGTAGAGAGGCCTTTTTCTATCCCGGAAATAATGAGATCAGATGTGAGGTCATGAATACAGGATCTGATGGAGGTGATACTGTTTCTCAGAACAAATTCAGAGACTTCACAAATGTTCCTGCTTATTTTGCTATTTTCAATTTTTTTGTGTCCTAAAGTAATATCCAATAAATATATTTTACACTGACAAGCAAAATAGTAACGATGTTTTGAACTTGTGACTTTCAGACTCCATATCTCACCATCCACTACAGCTTTGAGGCTACTGGGAAATTGAGGAGTCGGCATCAGGGCTTCGGCTTGCCGACTCCACAGCCCTGGTTTGTAGGAGGTGGAATAAACAAAATCCAGCAATCCAGGTAGTGTTTTTTATTTCTATTTTTTACAGCGTTATACTAAACAAAAAGAGGAGAAAATGGCTATAAAATGTAACTTTTATTGATGTGCATTAAAATACTAATATCTCCTGAGAAAGAAACGCTCAAGCATAGTATGGTATAACAAACTAAAGACCGAAACCAGGGTAGGCGGTAAAATACACTCGCCCTATGCAGCCCTTAAGGAACTACACTTTTCCTGACCAAGCCAAAGAAACGCAGGACAATCGCCCTAAAAAGAGCGTACCTGCCAGGAACCTGACCCTATACACACTGGCCCTACTTGGCCCTGTGACCTTATCCCGGTTTATGCTAATCTATATCTCGGATGGTGGGAGGCAACGATTGTCTTTGGTGACAACCCCCCTCCTTTTGCTGAAAAGATAGTTTTGTGGATAAGATACATTGATGACGTTCTGATAATTTGGAACGGAACTAATGAAGAATTCTCCACATTGCTACAACATCTCAATGTGAATTCTTTAAATCTTAAATTCACATCTGAATTTGAACCAAAATCTTTACCATTCTTAGATGTTGAGATCATCAAAAATCACCTTGGTGAACTATCCACAACTATCTATCGGAAGCCCACCGCCACTAACTCACTGTTAAGATGGGATAGCTTTCACCCAACCCCCCTAAAAAGAGGTTATCCCCCGGGGGGGCAATATCTTCGAGCTCGACGAAAACTGTTCGACCATGGGAAGAATTTAAAAAGGAGGCAAAAAAGGTGAGAGAAAGATTTTTTAGTCAAGGGATATCCTGATTATATTCTCAAACAAGCTTCATATTGCTTTATCAAAAGCCCGAAGCAACTTCTTACATCCGCATCTCAGTTCTAGGGCCAAAAAGATTTAAAATTTAGGCTAATAGGGACTTTTGATGATGGGTTCCCAGAAATCAAAAATCTCTAAAACGACTTTTGGCATATATTAAAAATGGATCCTGATCTAAAAGATAGGATTGGCGTTTGTCCCTTCCATTTCCTTCCGACGAGGAAAAAACCTTCGTAAATTTTTGGTCAGCAGCCATTATGTTAGACCCAAGGGAAAGGGGAAATGTGGCTCAAAAAACCCACAGGGTTCTTACAATGCGGAGGACTGCTACTTTTGTATTTTTTATGGAAAAATCCTCAAATTTTTCTAACAGTGCTGGCAATAAAAGCTTTGAGATCAGACTTTTTAAATTAATTGTTAAAAAAATGTATGTCGTATATTGATCACATGTCCCTGCGGAAAAAATGTATGTGGGCAAGGGCCATCAGACATTGGCCGTAGAATCGGAGAACATGTAGGAGATATTCGCCACTGTCGTGACACGCCGGATCTCTAGACATGTTCATCAGCAACATGATGGCAATGCAGCTGCTGAAGGGGAAAAGGGATCGATTGTATGATTCCATCCTCGAGAGGGGCAATCTTGATGGGACAGCTCCTACAAAAGGAGTGTTCTGGATTTTCAATTTACAAACAGTTATGCCAAAGGGGGACTCAATGATCAGCTTGTTTTAGCAGTTTCATTAAATAGAAAACTCCTTAACATTTATCGATATATTCTAATTCCTCTTCTAGTGTTGGCAAATAAATCATATGTTCCCTTAAAATTAAGTTTAGTTACTCCCTTATAAGCCGCTTCTCTTGAAACTCACCGACTAGGGGGTTAATTTCCCTCCTTGGTTGTTAGTATACACGAGTGTCCGTCCGTCGTTCAGCATAATATGCCGTCGGCGCATGTGGTGGTAGCTACGGACACTCTGTGTACACATTCTTGTTGCTATGCACGCATCATGATGATGTCACGGCGGAGCGCCTGGAGCGCCGCTTAAATAGCGTGCTCGTGTGTAGAGCGGCGTCTCTTGCATTCATCCAGCCAACGCTGGCTAGCCCTGACAGGGTAGGAGACCTTCCTTACATGGACTTAGGGTAAGTTAACACACTTTGTTAACTAAGTCATTTGGGTCTCTTGACTCTAGATCTAGATCTTTTGGCAATATGGTTGTATTCATTTGTCTTTGACAGATCCAAGCATCGCTGAGCTGAATAATTGTTTTCATCTCACGTAATTGCCCTTTTTTTAATTGTTCTCCCGGGGATATATCAGGTAATGTAATTACCCTTTATTCCCACCGGTTTTTTCAAGTTGGACTGCGTTTTCTATTTCCCAACCTTCCCCTGAAGGATCCCTGGATGATCGAAACATGGCGGGGGTAAGGTCACAGGGCCAAGTAGGGCCAGTGTGTATAGGGTCAGGTTCCTGGCAGGTACGCTCTTTTTAGGGGGGATTGTCCCGCATTTTTTTTGGCTTGGTCAGGAAAAGTGTAGTTCCTTAAGGGCTGCATAGGGCGAGTGTATTTTACCGCCTACCCTGGTTTCGGTCTTTAGTTTGTTATACCATACTATGCTTGAGCGTTTCTTTCTCAGGAGATATTAGTATTTTAATGCACATCAATAAAAGTTACATTTTATAGCCATTTTCTCCTCTTTTTGTTTAGTATATTTTTGTGGCTAAGAGGTTTATTTGTGTTCTCTCACTATTTGAGGGTCTATTTTGGTTTTATATTTTTTACAGCGGTCACCGTGCAGTATATAGGACATGCTCGCTTTACTCAGCAGCGCGATACAATTACAGCGATACTCAAATGATATTTTTTTATGTTTTGCTGCTTTTACACAATAAAACACTTTTATTACAGAATGAAAACCCGTTTTTCATCGCCGAGGTCTGAGAGACATCATTTTACATTTTTTCTGTATATATTTTTTTCTGTGTCCGGAGCTGTGCAGGGGCTTGTTTTTTGTAGGTTGGGTTGCATTTTTATTGTTCTCATTTTTGAGGGGACAAGATTTTTTGATCTTCTGTTAATCAGGATAAAGACAATACAGTGGTCACCATGCGGTCTATGTGATTTGTTAGGGTAAGTTCACATGGCTTATTTTGAGACACATTTCGCCACGTATTGAGAGCGTACTGCGCTCTAATATGAGCTAAATGCACCCCAATCATTACGGTAATCCAAAGTTCTCATAGAGCACCTCTTCTCCCCACTCATACAATACAATCTTATTGCACGAGCGGGGAGATAATTGACATGTCATTTGTTCATGTCGCTTATGCTTCGCGAGCAATGACAGTCTATGGGGCCTGCGGGCTGCCACCCTCCCCTCCCCCCCCACACACGCCGCGGGAGTACGCACTGATCAGCGCGACTCCAAAAGTCCCAGCGTAATTGTGGGGCATACTGTACGCCTTGCAGTTAAGCCGCGTGAACATAGCCTTATTTTTACTCCGTGGTTCGATACGATTACGGTGATGCCCAATTTCTATCTCTTTATGCTTTAGTTGTGGTCTTTATTGTGTAAAGCAATGTTGATGCACTGCTATCCCGACAACCATTTTTCTCTGTATATGGAGCTGTGTGAGGTTTTCTTTCTCTTGTGGGATGAACTGATGTTTTTGTTGGCGCCACTTAGGGCAGTGTTTCTAAACTCAAGTCCTCAAATCCCACCAACAGATCAGGCTTTCAGGATTTCCTCAGTATTGCACAAGTGATTATTTTTTAGGTCAGGGGGCATTCCATGGGAGCCCCGGGAAAATAGGGCCTTTTTGGTGGGGCTTGGGGACGGGGAGTTGAGAAACACTGATTTAAAGGGGTTTTGTGACTTTTTCTCATTTTTGGGTTCCCACTTTTGTGCGCGGGGGGAAAAAAAAGCAAAAACTGTCATTTTTTTAGTGTTTTTACAGCCTTGATTCTGTGGATTAAATAATGTGACAGAAGTAGTGAAGCATCTATATGTTTCGTCAAAACAGCCCAAGTGACAGGTGCCCCCCCCCCCTTTTTCGGTTGAGGGACCCCACCCACTGGGGGTTAACCCCCCATCAAACATCCCCACTTCCCGGGGGAAAGTGGGTGATTTTTTCCCCACCCATTTACGCCCAAAGAAACCCCCCACTTCCGGGGGGGATTGATAATTTTCCCAAAACCCTTTTTTATTTTCCCCAGCCCCTTCCGGCAAAGTGGGTATTTTTTCCCCCCCACTTCCCTCCATGGGAAAAGCGGGGCGATTTGTTTTGTCACCCCCCCTTAAAAAAGGGCCCCTCAAACCAACCAGCCTCCACCCCCCATTCCAAAACCACCCTTCCCCCAACCCCCCCCCCCAAATTTTTTTCTGCAAATTTTTAGGATACTAATATGGGCTATACTAGGGAAGCGTTGTTTTGGGACCCCGATGCTAACCACAGATACTAAAGTTAGCTGCGCATAGGGCGAAATGATATGGGACCCCGATGCTACTCCCCCAATCAACCCGAAAACCCTATCGCTGTACCTAAAAGGGATATGTTATGGGACCCCCCTGTTAAACCCCGTATTAACCCTGCTGTACCTAGGGGCTCCCCCAGTTAAAACCCCGGGAAAACCCCCACAAAATAAGTTGTGGGAGCAGCCCCGACTTTCAAAAACATTAAGCACCTTTAATTTTTTAGGCTGCCCTTTCCCTACCGGAAAGGTACATTTTGAAGGGGCTCCCTGAATTTCCCCCCATACCGATAGAGACATTTGCACAAAAAAGGTAATTGAAAATCCGGGTTTTAGCCTAAAGAAGGGGGGAGGGCGGGGGTGTGTGGGGCCCCCCCGGATTTTTTCGTAGTGCAGAGACTGTTGGGGGGCATGTTGACATGCCGGAATTTGGGTTTGGGTGTGGGGCCCTTTAAAATGTGCGGAGAGTTGTTTGAATTGCATTAGAAACCAGCCCCCCACCTTCCCCCCCCCCCCAATTTAAAATAGCATTTGATTTTTTTCCCCGGATATTCTTTAAATTTTTTTTAAAATTTCCCCCTTCTTAAAGAAAAATTTCCACCCTGGGCTTTTGCAAAGTTGAATTGGATTTATTGAACACTCAATTGTATTTCAAAAAAGGGGATATTTGTTTCAAAATAGGGAAACCCGGTCTATTAAAAGGATTTTTTTACAGAAACTTATACAAAGACAAAAGGTATTCTTTATTTAAAGTTAAACCCCTTCGGTTGTAACCCTTTGGGAGAGTCCTTTTTTTAGGGGGTAGGGGGGCTGTTTGTTGTGAACTGAGGAATGCAGTTCAAAGGGGTTTTCATGACCCTTTTTAAGTTTCCAGAGCCCTCTAGTAGTCAAAAATTTCCCAAAAACAGTGGATGGGAGTTTAATTCCCCCATGACATGCATAAAAAGCATCCCAAACCATGAGGTGATTTACTTTTCTGGGGAAAAAAAGGGATTATTTCACCAAGTCCCAACCCCCTTTGTAAAAAAAAATGCCCCTTAAACATTCCATTTTAGCAAAAATTTTTCCCTTTTGTATCACCTATTTAAAAAAAGTTCAGCATTTTTCTTTTAAAGGGGGTTGAAAGGGCTTACATGTCAACCCCCTTTTTCTTGTGTTTAGGAACCAAGTAAAATCCCTTTTCTGTGTTTTTCCCTTAAATTTTTTAGCAAGAAGATGGTTATTAATGGTTGGCAAATCCTAGTAGGGGGTCCTTTCAATCCCCCAGATTGAATTTTTAAAATGTCTTCTTTTTCTTTATGGCTTGTGTTTTATCCTCAGCCCTTTTATAAACTTTACGCCCCTTTTTTAGTTTTAAATTTTTTTTTTTCGCTCCTTTAGAGGGTTGAACCCTTTTTTTGGTTTTTTTAAACGATTGCCCTAGGGGGAGATTAAAAACACTACTTTCATCACGCAAAAAAATTTTTCTGACCCGGGAAGGGTCGCCTTCCCCAGTTTTTTAAAAATGGGGCCCGTTGCTCGAAGTCTCTCCCGACATTTGTTTGGGTTTAAAAATAATGTAAAAATGTTTTTGTTTTGGTTTGGAATTCAGTATTTAGAGGTGGTAAAACTGGGGGGAAAAAACCCCGTTCTTAATCTTTTGCTCCCCCCAGGGGTATTTTCCCCTTTAAAACGAATAATAAAATACCCATAAGGTTCTTTTTGTGGATCCTAAATGCTTTTTAAAAAGAAACAAATTTTTCCCCGGGTACATTTTTTCTTGGGTTTAAAAAAGCGGTTTTAACTGTTTAGCACGAGACCAAAAAAACAGCATCAGAGAGATTTCCCATTCTCCCTTTAGGGGATGAAGGCAAACAGCCCGGCACCAAAATTTTAGTCATTAAATTTTTAAAGTCATACAAACCCCTGCTTTTTTTTGTTTAAAGATCTGGGGTATTAAACTTTATAAATTTTTTGGAGTCGTTTTCACCACGTCCTATTTTCCCGATTTAAGGGAACTACCCGTTTTTTGACAATCAACCCGCTAGACATTTGGCCCTTACTCTGAAAAGCACGGGCTACGGCGCTTTTAAAAAAGTTTCGCATTAAAATCATCACCGGGGGCTGTTTTGTCGAGAAACAGGGTCTAAAGTCTGACTACCTTCAAGATTAATTGAACAAAAACACTAAATTCAAGCCCCCCAAAGATTGTAAATAAAGAATGTACTGTATGGCTTAAAGTACGCATTACAGCAGCAAAAATGAATGTTGGACTATCCAGATTCAAAACCCAAAGTGATCCCAAAAATTGAAACCCCCTTAAAAAATTTTTGGGGGTTTTTCCCCCCCCCTTTCCCCCCCCCCTATGAAAAAATGGTGTAAAAAGACTGAATTATCAACAGATTCAGCCCCCTCAGGGGCGCTGCAACTGTGGAGAGTTTTGCGTTTTTTTTTGTTTGGAGTGTCTTTTCATATTTAATGTGTTTTCTGTGATTACCCCTTTTGTTTTTGGGGGCCAGTGACCCCTTTGCTTTTCCCCGCTTTTTTTTTAGTCGTTTTAAAAAACCCAGAGATTGGCGAATTTCTCAAAAAATTTGATTCGGTCACTTCGCCGAAATTTTCCCACAAAAATAAAATTTGGTTTCCGGGAAATTTCTTCGGCACGAATCGCGTTTAAAAAACACTATTTCCGGCCCGCACCCAAACCTTTCCCGGGTGCTGTTTGAACGTTGTGCCCTGCTTAAATATTTCAGGGGAGTTGGGTTTTGGGCTTCTTACAAAGTTGTGTTTTAGTTTGAACCCCAGGGTGACTGCCGCCCGCTCTTAGAATCGCTTCACTATAAAAATTTCCCCGAGCACTTAAGAGAGCAAAAAATGACCAAAAAAAAACCCAAACGGGAATGTAGCCTGATAAAGTCATGCCGCAAAGCTGGAAAAAAAAACAAGCTAAAACCCTCAGGAAGGAACATTGGGACAAGTGTGGGGGTTGAGGGCGGAAACCCCACACACCCTGAGGTCGGGCGGGGGCCCAAAAAGGGCTTTTTCTGGAGGTGGCAAAACCAAAAAAACCCCACAGAGGGGACAATAAACTAAAGAGCAGGGGGGGAGGTCACGGCGGCAGCAGTATGGGGTCGGGGAGGGGGAAAAAAGCCCCAATCTGGGGGGGGCCCAAAAAGTATTGGGCCCCAAAAGAGGGGCCCACAACCCACACAGTTGGGGGTTTCACGGCGGCACATTTTTGAGATCGGGCCCAGGGCAAAATGCTTTGGAGGCGGTTTAAACCCGGGTTTTTAGGCCACAGATTTGGGCACAATCACACAGTGTGGAGGTCCGGGCAGAAAAGAAATGTATCGGGCCCAAGGGGGCCACAATAAACATTGGGGGAGGCGGAAAAAAACAGTATTACCCACAAGTGGCCAATAAATCAGTATAGGCATCCCCACAGCAGCAGCATGAGATGGGCAGGGGCAAAATGACATTTTTTGGGGAGGGGGAAAAAAACCAGGGGGAAAAACCCACGGGAGGGGGCCAAAATGACTGGACGGAGGGTCCCCCGGCCCGGCAGCAGAAATGAGGCCCGGGCATTGGGCCCAAAATTTCCCACGGGTTTGGAGGTCACGGGGGCGCAGCATGAGGCAGGCAGTGCACAATGACACAGTGTGGGGGGAAGGGCCCAGCACCCAAAAATTAGGCCCAACAGTGCCCCAATGACACGGGGTTTTGGGGGGGACATGGAAAGCAGCAGCATGAGGTCAAACATTTGGCACAATGACACAGTGGGATGTACGGCAACCCAACACAGCGGGCAGCAGCATGGGGGTCTTTAATTTTTGGCAAAAATACAGAGGGGTTGGGGTTTTGGGATGGGGGGAAAACTTTAGCAAATGTTGGCTTTCAGGGGGGGTGGCCCGGCACCCGGAATGGGGGGGCAAAAGGCAGGAAAAATTTTAAAAACCCAGACTAAAGCCTAACCATTGGTGGGGGGGAAATTTCCTGGCTGCCCAAACCCCCTGATTTAAATTCTTGACAAAGGTCAGTTTTTCCTTTTTTCCCCCGGGACAAGCGGGTTCCCCCTTGGGGAAAACAAATGGCCCCCGCCGAAACTGAACACCCGCTCTGAGGCCACATCCGGGGCCGGGGCAGGACAGCTTCTCCATTTAAAAACTCGGCGTTGCGGCCCACACACCATTTTTGGCTCCCATAGTCCACGGATTTTTCTAACGAGGTGGCGGGATTTGGCTGTCCAAGTGGCCACAACCTTTTGGTTCGGGGGACTGCTCCGGGTTCCTCCCTGCTGCTGGGGCGATGCCCTCCTCACTGGGGGCGGGGGGAAGGAAAGCTGCTCCCCATAAACTCCAGACTTAGGTTACTCTGATGGAGCGGGGACGGGCTCCTACCCCCCCGCCCCCCCCGGGCGGGCCCCGGGGCAGTAGAAACGGAGCGCTAAAGGCCCCCCCCGGTCAGCCCCTGTCAGAGGAGGGAGGGTTTCCCGAACATAGGCAGGGGCCCAAATGATTAGGAAAGGTTTTTTCCCTATAGTATTTGAGTTTTTTCCTTCCCCCCTCAATAGCGGGGGAAAAAGGGCCCCCATTTTGGACGGGGTACGAGGGCCCAAATTTGGGGGTGGAGACCCAAAAAGTAATCCCCTCCCCGGAAACCCCCAAATTTTTGGGGCCTGTCCCCCTACCAGGCAAAAAAAGGATCCCTGGGGGCCCCATCTGAAACAAGTGACTCCCGGGGGGCTCCCTGCCCCCAAATTTCCCGGAAATACTGCCACGGGGGCTTGGGGGTATCGGCCTCGTCTTCCTCATTTTCCACCCACCTCCTCCAGCTGCCCCCTGTCCTCCTCCTTTTCCCCCGGGGGTAAAAAAATCCCCCTCATTTCACCAGACAATGTTTTTCTGCTCCAATGTCCCCCTCCTCCTCCTCCCCCTCCTTTTTCGTCCCCACCGGACTCATGTGGCCACGAGATGAAAAGTCCCCACGTCCTGCCCCCTGCCCAGAAAATTTTTTTCCAAAACTTTTTCCGGAAACCAGGGAAGCGTGGAATGATTTTAATTCACCCCCGTAGTCCTGGCAACTAAACAAATAACCGGGGCCCCCTCAAAGGGCCTCAACAAACGGCAGGGGGCCACCTTTGAGTTTCCCACTGGCTGACATCAAATTTAAAACCCCAAGGAAAAATACTTCTGTCTCCCTGGATCATAAAAAAAAACCCGGAATGGCCTTTCTTTTTCATACAGTCGGTCCAACTTTGGGTGGCGGGAAATTTCCCCCGCGGGGGAAAAAACCATCGCATATCAGATTTGGGGTTGGGGGGGGCCCCGTTTCTGCCGCTGCAACTCGAGGAGGGTTTTTCCTGGCTTTGTACAAAAGGAGGGAATTTTGATCCCAAAGTTTTCCCGGGCCTTTTTTCAGATTTTTTCCTAAAGGGATCGGGGGAAACCCTTTTCGGGAACCCTTTTCACAACCAGTTTAAACCTTTGGCCCAGGGCGGGGGCCCCGGGGGACCACCCCTCCTCGGTGCTGGGGCGGACACCATGTTCCTCCCCTTGGTCCTCACCAGGGTTTCCCGATTTCATTTGGGGCACGGAAAAAAGCCACACATCCAAAATTTTCTTGCTGCAGGGACCCCGGAGCATTTTCCTCCCCTTTTGGGGACTTCGTTCCCCGAGGAACCGGGTTTGTGAACTGCCGTGCCCCCCGCTGTGCCCTAACATTTTGGTATAATGGACCCGTACTTTTTGGTGGGGGAGGAGGAGGAGGCGGACTTTGGCGCAGGTGCAGCATTTTGGGAAACGGGGAGGAAAAAGGCGCTCTCCTGTCCTTTGTTTTTGGGTGCCTGGGCTGGAAGCACATTCCCCCCAGGGGCCTTTAAAGGGACATGTACGGGCCCCTGCCCCTTTTAGTTACAGCCCCAGACTTTTCGCGCTGCCGTGCACCTTGGAAAAAAAACCAAAAGCTCAAGGACTGCCCCCACCTTTTTTTCTACATATTTATGAAGTGCTGGTACGCCTTTTTGGAAAATAAATTAAAGGCTTTGGGAAAATCTCCCTTCCGGCTCGGCCCAAGCCCTTTGTTTTTCCCGAACCCGGGGCAGAGTCCCCCATTTTGGGAAAAGGGGGGGACGCAGCCCAACAACTTGGGAAGGGGCACGGTCAGCTGCGCCACCTTGGTGGTTTTTGGGCGCTTTCTGTTGTCTCTTTTTCAACGCCTCGCGAACATTTTGGCACCCCTAGTAGCGGGAACAGGAGATCTGGACCGGGAGATGTGTCAAAGAAAAACAGCTCCCTTTTGCAGAGGTGGTGGAAACCTTGACTGGTTTCCCAAAGGCCTTTCGTGCCACTCGGCGCTGCTGCTGTTGCCCGCGGGGGAGGGTGGGCCACCACTTTTGACCAAGTTTCTCCCAGGCCCCCCGGATGGTTTACGCTTTCATGGTTTTTTTGACCCCAGGGCCCTGGGGGCCAACGGGGAGCCCCCCCTGGCCACGTTCACTTTCCCGCCCAGATTCTAAATATACCCATAATTTGGGTCCTCCGGTTTTAGCAAAGAAACTTCCACCCCGCCAAGTAGCTGAATTTTTTCCGCCAACGCTCCGCACTGAGGGGAATACTGCCCCCGCTTGGGCCCCGCTGAGCCCCTGTGGGCCCCTACTTTCTTTGGAAACCTGCGAAGCGGGTTTTTTTTACCCCGTGGCCGCTTTTGGGTCCCCCCACCCCACAAATCCTGCAAACCGCGGGTCCGGCCCCCAAGACCCCCTTGCTGGCTGCGCCCGTTGCCTGACGCGTAAGCGAAAGGCCCCTTTTTCCCGGCGTGATGAAAGCCCTTTTCCTCACCCCCCCCATGGTCCCCGGGGTACATCATCACTATTTGTGTTTCAAAACGTCACTCCTGTCCTCATCCCCCGGTCCTTTTTTTTTGCCGAGGCTGGGCCTCTCACAAAAAACCCCCCATGCCCCTTCCACATCAATACTTTGCCCCTACTCAAGAAGAGGGGATTTTGGGGCCCCCTTTCTTCCTCCCCAAGTGCTGGACTGCCTTCTCAATTTTCATCCTCCTATTAGTGGCGTGAGCCCAGCCACATAGTTTTTGGTGAGGGAAAAGGGGAGGGCAGGGGGGTGGGGGACAGGTGAGGGCCGCTGACCCTCCCGGGCCATGCCAACTAAGGGTTGTGTTTTGAGGTTCCCACAAATCTTGCTGGGGTTGTCAGATTTTCATCTGGGGGGAAGGGATCCCCTAGTAAACCCAAATAAAGAACCCTTGGTTTTTGCTGAACAACCCACCGGCCGCTAGATGACAGCGGCAGTTGTGGCCTAACAGAGGACCACTGCGCGACTCCCCTTGCTGTGATGCCCCCGGGCCTTTTCCGGAATGTTTGTGCCACTGCCCCTCGCAGGTGCAAGCCCGCACCCCTGCTGACTACTGTTTGTTTAAAATGTAAGACACTGTTTGATGTATTGGGTTGATAAAAATTTCACCCCGTTTTTGACTCCAAATAAAACCCAAAATAACAAGCTTTTGGGGAACCTTTTTGGATATAAATTGCGCTCCAAAATGGCCGGAAAAATTTTCTTTTTATGTGTCATTTAAAAAAACTGTGTGTTTTTACTAAATGTAAAAAACACAAACGGCTTAATTAACCTTCGGGGCAGAAATTTGGGGCGGAAAATTTTTATATTTTGGGTTGAAAAAAATGTTTATTTTGTCAGACACCAGCAAAACAACGCTTAAAAAAACCCCCCGGGTGTAAATTGCGCCAAAGAATTGGCCCCCAAAAATGTTCTTTGTAGGTGTTCAATTGCGTGTTTTTTTAGACCAAAAAGAGATACGTTGTAATTAACCCTTTGCTTGTAAAATTTGGTACAGGAAAAAATTTATTATTTTGGTGTTGAAAAGACGGTTTCTTGGGGTTTAGCACACCAGCAAAACAACCTTAATTAACCCTGGAGTAAATTGGCATAGATTGAGCACCAAAAAAAAGGGTATTTGTAGAAAAAAACTGTTTCTTTAAATGAAACAACAGGAATGTTGGGGGGACTTCGCGTGAACGAAGGTGCTTTTGATTGATAATTTTGGCTGCGAGCCATGGCATTACTGGGGGAAAGCTTGGGAGGAAGAAGGGGATAGCCTACATGACATTGCAGAATGAAGCCCCAATCAAAGAC